>CM025851.1:10880588-10950379 GCA_003952965.2 Morella rubra | reverse complement strand
CTACATAACTATGGACAATTGATATGACCAAAAGAACTAACTTCTTGACAACAAGTTTCACCCATCCACTTTTGGAAAATAAGCTCCCACCTCCAGTCACTAAGCCTCATGCTATCTCTTGGTAGCATATGCCATTATCCAGGGAGACTGTTCTACTGTTGACCATTAATTTTCAATTGCAAAGCATTATCTCAAACATTATGCGGCACTCTAATGCCTACTAGGAGCGAGTTGAGATTCTCAAACATAGTGAGTCAATTGACTGCCCTAAAATTTGGATAAGTTTAGGGACAAAATATGATAATTTTTTGGATTTACTTTCTTGTGTGATACTAATTTATGCTCGCCCTTCTTTTCATTCTTTGCCATTTTTATTCTCACCAGGACCATATGCCATTTATCTGCAGCAAATGTAACTTCATCCACTTAGCCCAAGCGATCTTTACAATCTCTCCCCGTTCTTTTTAGAATATACAGCTGGACACATTACAGAGTAAATACATATCATTCTGTTTGGTGTAAAATTCAACCGAAATATCTCTACATGCGGTTAGAATTAATATTCCAATAATCATAATGCGCCTCGTACTTATAGTTTGGGAGAGACAAGCACCTCATTCCATATCATTAACCACAACATCATAAGACATAAAGTTAAAAGGTCAATGTCTTTCCTTTCTTTCTCTTTTCACAGCAACCAAACAGAGCAGAGCATCTTGGTTTTGAAACTCCAATGCACTAACTAATGCAAACGGAAAGAACACCAAATTCCGACTACAAAAACAAATTCCAGGCTGGGCTACAGCCATAACTAGCTGCTATTCATTTCCCTACATGAACATGCTCAAACAAACTACTAACTTGAATTTCGCTCATGTATATTTTCATTTACTGGTCCCAAAGAAACGACACTACGAAACAGAAACAGAAACAGAAAATCTGAAATTCAACTTAAAAAAAAAAATGAAAGACTCAAAGCTGAACTCACAACAGCGAGCCTCGGTGCCCTAATCGCGAGCCTCGGCTCCGATCGCAGCGAATCGAGACCATCAGTACGAGAAGTCCTATACGGCACGAACTTCAACGTGCTACCGAACCTCAATCCGGCACTCAGCGCCTTCCCTCTCTCGCTGCTCGGCCTGAACACTGACGTGATCGAGCTCTGCAACACCATCGAAGCCATTGCAAACAGGAACACCGCGAAGATCACCACAGAGTAGAACGCCGACTTTCCTTTTAGCCAATGTAATCCCTTGCGGTTGAAGCGGCCGGGGTGAGACCGGCTGCGGAGAAGCAGCAAAGGATCGGACTCGGACTTGGCTCGGTTTCGGTTGTGGCCGGGATTCCGCTTGAGAGGGAAACGGTCGCGGATCGAATGGTATCCGATATCATTGCCGGAGCCACCGACGCCGCCGCCGCCGTTGTGGTCCTTCTCAGGGGGAGATGAGTTGCGTCCCATGCAGGAATTTTCTCAAGAAAATGCCAGAAAATTTGCGCGTTAGTATGGGAAATTGGAAGAGAGAGTGGACACGCAAAGTGTGAGAGTTGGCATCAGAGGATCGACGAGTTCGCTTACGCGGATGAACTCTCAGAGTGAGTTTCTAATATTGGTTTTTTTTTTTTTTTTTTTTTCTAAGCAGTTCTAATGTTGGGTTTCAGTTGCAGCGCCGCTGGGGTATTATTTTGATCCACGCGCCAATTGGAACGAGACACAACGCAGCGCAGCACTAGTATTGCTCTTTTTCTTTTTCTTTTTCTTTTTCTTTTTTATTGTTTTCGGCGGACATTTCTGAAAGAATATTATATATCTCTTAATTGTCTCTTGGTAAGTACATTTGATTATTTCAACAAAGAATATCGTTTAGACATGACGGTTTTGATCAAATTGTATTTTTCCCAATCACTTCTCGTAATAAATCACTATTTAGAAAAATAGAATCTTTAAAATCATAGTAGGCTTTAAAAAATGAGATATCTATTTTTATGTGTCTCTTTAATCAAAGTTTGTAATCTAACAACAATGACTATAGATGGATAGAATTTTTATTTTCTTATTTTCTGCAATCATAATGAAATTTTTCAAAATATTTTTTTAAAAAAATATATTTTTTCTTTTGAGATGGCAAATTGTGCAATTAGTTGTTTTACTAGTGTTGTAAAAATTGTTTCGATTTTTATATTGTGTTGTTATAAAGATCAAGCTCAATGATTAATAATAAAACATATGTTTGGATGAAAATTTTATTTCGAGGTAAAAATATGAGCCAAACATAGCATTATTTAGTTTCTTAATAAGAGTTTGCATATGCACATAAGAGTATGGTCTGCATAACCCCCGTCTACCGTTTTAGAAAAGTCACGTACGACAATCGGCTATATCAATCTCACCTCCACGTAGTAGCCATGCACATTTCTTAGTCCAGTGAGAAAACTATGCTTTGCCCATCCTGCAAAAGCCTAGTTTGAGATTTATAAATCTCTCAACTAATTGAATTAAGATTCTCTATAATTTTTTATCTGAATTAGATGTTCAATAGAAAAAAAACAGACATAACATTCGATAAGTATAGACCTCACTGTAACATCTATATGTTATCCCTGTCTTTCTCCAAATTGAACTATCTAATCCCAATAGCAAATTGAAAATGATGAATGATCTCTGTCCCAACTTCTTTTAATTCTTTTTTTTTATGCTCTATCCCAGCTAATTACCACATCAATATCAAGGTACAATCAAACTCCCTCTAACTCATTACATTTTAATGAAATTGGATAATAAAACAATCTTCATAAAAATACCAGACGCCCGCCGCGAGAGGGGGGGGGTGGTGCAGGAGCTACTTCTGAACACGAGTGACAACTACGAGTATGTGGGAAAGATTATGGTACTCATTTTTGTGTCAAGGAAAAGCATAATTAATTGAATTTCCGATTATTTTGAGACTGCGGGAGGACATGCCAATTATTGATAACAATTTTATTATTTATATTATACATGCTGACGACCTGAAGCTGCCTCAACTATTTACTGTTTACTGTTCCCCATCAGGAAAAGCTTCAAGAAACTGTCTTATTTTCAATCGTTCTTCCTTTGTGAGATCAGGATCATCGCTAGTCAACCTCTTCCTTATGACTGCACTGACGCTATCTGTGTTATCATCGAGAACCTGCAAAGAGGAGAAAATGAGAGCATCAATGGAGAGGAGAAATACTAAACCTGTCCTGGTTACTAAAATTTCATGAACAGATTCATCATGGAGGATTTGGGATGAAGACTCTGCCCAAGACCTAAATTGTACTATTTTATTTACAAAATAAAAATCCGATCAATCGCTTCATTTTCATTAGCCTCTTCTTCTTGAAATCCTTTCAATGGAGAATTATTTATGCATGTAGATCTTTAAGAGCTTTTAAGCCCACAGGATGAAAAAAAGGTGTCCAGGGAGATCTCAACCGTTAGTATGGTGCATAACTAGTTGTTTTCCCCCTGGAGCTAGAAGATCTGAACCTTACCTGAATATAATTGTTGACATGGCCATCTTTGTTGCCGGAGGTAACAAGCCCATCCTCATTGCATATCCATTCACCATCAACAATATACTTGTACTCGTAGTGTCCTTCCTGCTAAAGCAATAGATAATACATTTACAGCTCTGCTCATTCACATGGATTTCCAATTCTAGAAAGTGGTCAGAGTTCTTTGCAAGATTTTATGTTGAGATCTAGGAGATCCTTTGTGGAGTAACACCAGGAATGAGTTAGTCACATCACTAGATTGCAAGGTGGAAGGTTTTTGTAACGCCTTCAGATCGATACTAGACAGAGGCTGACTTCTTTTTGGGAAATATGTGATTTGGGGGAGGAAAACAAAAATCCAAGTTAAATTATCCAAAAAGCATCCCAAGCTATTTTGGTGTCCATGTAAAAAAGAATTTGTTTGTCCACGTCTCCAATATCATTGCCGCTGTTTGTTCCCAAAAAGACAGCCGGACTGTCCTATGAAGCATATTTATCAGCGGAGTACAAAAAGCTGGAGTCAAGAGGTTAATCTGGTACAACACAGTTATGGTTCTAGGCATTTTCCTTCAGCATATATACCAAGGGAATCACGTCCATTGCTCTTGATTCTTATAGTTAAACCTGTGGATATGAATTCACATGTTTAAAACAAATTGTAGAATTGGTTCCTAATGAGAAACCAACTGAAAAACCAATTAAGTTGTAGCAAGTACAGTAAAACAAAAGTTGTTAACACGAGAAATTTAAATGAAGGCGGCACAAATATAAAGATGAGGACACGGAAGTTTTCACCTTTATATGAACAAAAGTAACGTCCACAATGAATACACTTACCGGCAACTCCCTCCTGAGAATCCACTGACCTTGCTCCTTCTCAAAAGTTAAAGGTATTCTCTGCAAAAGATGTATGAGAGAGAAGGATTAGACAAAAATAAATCATGAAATCATAATCCTACAAAATTTAGCAGGAATAAACGACAAATCCAATGATGAAAAAACAAAGCCTGAAATCACAATCCTACAAAATTTAACAGATAATAGATGACAATTCAAGTGGTAAGCAACAAAGCATGAAATCATAATCATAATAAGGGAATGGACATCTTCAGCACTTCTTAAAAGAAGCTTTTCCATTCATCCCCTGTTGGTGCGACACAATCAAATGAAAGTTTGGGTCCTAATACCAGAACAAACTTTACTAGTTGCCAAGACATGAAGAAGGAAATGTTTCTTCTAGAAAAAACTCCGTTTGATGCATGTTGGACTAGCATTCAACTATTGACTTACATCAACTTAGTCAACTCAAAAAAAGCTCTTCCATACTTTAAGAAAATATAATCACTTCTTCCAAGAAGTGCTGTCAGAAAAGTGCAAGGAATTGCAATGAACCAAAACGGTGTCTTCATGCTCGTAAAGCAGTGACATCAAAGTGTAAGCCACTCATGGGTCAAACCAGACCCTAGATCCTCCATATTTTTACAAGTGACACAAGCTATGCAAGTCAATTTTTTGATGAAGCATCCAGGAGAACTACTAATGTAAAAAGCTGATTGTGAGTATGGGAAGATTACCTGACCCCACCCAACATCGAGTCCTGAAATTTCCACCGTTGAGCAATTAAGATCTTTCCATGTCAAAGTGACAAGCTTCTTATGGAGGCCTGTTAACTTTTAAGTAAAAAGATTTATGATTGATGAGCATATAATTAGTTCTAACAAGCCACAAACTAGATTATAAAACAACATTCTAAAGGCTGATGCTACTGAGGAAACAGACCAGTAAAATCTCCGCTACATATATCGGTCACCTCGATAAGTACTAAATCGATGACAAGAATCAAAGTTGTATAGAACAACCTAAAGCTAACGCAAAGAAACAAGAAAGCAGTAACAACTGTCCCAAATCCTAAATAAAATCTAAGGCTACCACTAAACCACTAATAAAAGAGAAAGGAAGACTTACAATATCAGCAGTTGCACTTTTTACAGCATACACCTTTGGGAAGCATGAGCGTTTGCTCTGCAAGCAAGAAAGAATGAGAAATTTCAGAACCAATTTGAAGCTATAAGTCTAACAGGTCCTCTCTGGCCTTTTTTGTAATTAATATTCAACCGTTGGACTTCCATCTTAATTGGAAAACAAATGTGATCAGTTTGCTCAAATTACCAAGTCCATGCACAAAAGTAAAAGTATAAGGATTAGCAGATATCCATATCCACATCATAGCTAATCAATTGAGATGATAGTGAAGTAGTTGTAATGTCATTGATATATCAGTTAGCAAACTATCCAACTACCGTTACTTCCATCTCCAGAACTTGGAGCATATCTTCCACCTCATATCTAATAACAACACAAATGTAGCCCTCATGGCCATATAATTCGACACAGGACTTACAAAGTCCATCAAACAGATGCATAATTAATGAAATGAGTGACATCTCTAATCAAAGAGATTCAATCACCTCAACAGTTATTGGATTTGGTTATGAAACATAAGATGCACAGACTTCCTGCCATGCCTTCAAAAGTCCATAATTATAAAAGTACAAATAACCGTGCAGATGATCTCCTAACACAAAAAAAAATTGAGTACATCAATTTAATGAGTGTTTACCAGCAGCAATTTGCAAGCTTCACTAAGTTCATAGCCCTGAACCCAGAACATGTAAGCCAACTGAAATTGAAATCAATTTTTCAGAACATTAGTACGACCAAAAAACCATAGAACCATATGTATGAGGTTGCAAGATAATATGGGTATCCCTTCACAAATTTAATTGCAAGTATTTAAAATCACATTTCAAGCGCAGCCTTAACCTCCATAATCATTCAAGAATGACAGAGATCAAAGATAAAGAAGAAAGACTGGTCAGAATATGTTGAGGAATGAAACTGACATGCATACCGCAACAGCAGGAGCTCTTCCCATTCCAGCAGTGCAATGTACATATGTCACACCTCCATTTTGATTTATGGCCTTGAATAATTTGCTAAGCACAGCTGGAAGCCGTTTCCGTAAATCAAATGCATCAAAGTCCCTGTTACATCAGATATTAGGGCAATGTACAAAGATCTAATGGGCACTACAGATGTGTAATAGCCCGGACCGTCAAGACCTCTAGCGTTGTCTTATAGTAATGGACATCACTATAAAACTGAGGTTACGTTCAGTGGGAGGATCGCTAAAGCAACAAGATTCTAAGAAATAAACATCATCGAAACCCTTTATTCCAACCTTTGTATCACAAAAGAGTATCAATTCCGCTTTCTATGTATGTCTACAAAACATGGCAGAAAAACTACTACATTAAGTACAATCCACACAGGTCTTGATCTTATTCTCTTCTACTCTTCCTCTTCATCATCACTAGAAAATAAAATCAGGAGATCCAAAATCAATCCATCTATGGACGCTCTCAACAATGATGTCTAGGTTCTCGGTGACCCAGACTCAACTACCAGCTTAGTAATTGCTAAACCTCTGGTGACCCAAACACAGAATTTCAACTCCAAGATAATTTGGCCATGGCTTATAACCTTTGTGAACTCTCATAAGAACAATTCAGACATCTGCTAAAAGCATTTAACAAACAACGGAGTCCAAATGACTCAATAAAGCTAGTGGTTAGTAAAACAGATAGCAGCTAACATGAAAAGAAATTGAAGAAACTCGTTTATCAATGCAATAACAAAAGGTGAAAATAAAGAAAAGACTCAATTCTTTAATAATGATATTTTCATTTTTCAACCACCACCTTCCAATCTCACTCCCAGAGTGATACATGTAACCTCCGTATTTTTGCAGCATTACTCCCAGAGTAAAATACGATATTCTTATAAAGGATCTTTCCGTGTACAATGGAGCGGCTAGGATGCCATAACATGTGGAACACATCCTCTTGTGCATAGTGCTGTCACATCTTCACAGGACAAGTTAAGTATGCATGTGTCATGTCAATGCCCATACATATCAAACATGATATGCAATATCTTAACTATACCTTAACCATCAAACCTCCATTTCCAAAGTTAAGTATGCATGTCTCATGTCAACGCCCATACATATCATACATGATACGCAATACCTTGACCCTTCCTTTGGAAAGCATAGAAACATTATTCAAAAGAAAGTGTTGTGAAGGAAAAAACAACACCTTGATTTCTCGGTTAAAAACCAGCTTAACCACCATGTAGAAAAAACTAATTTTGACATAATCAAAGACAAAGAATATGTTTAAGCTTTGAAAAACAGATTTTGGGAAATATTTTGAACAGATCAAAGTATGAAAAACACCTTGAAAACTAATCGAAGTTTAAATATGATACTAGTTTGAAAATACGAGTTTGTTCTTCATCAAGAACACGAAGAACAACAAGAATATGAAGAACGTGAACAACATCAATAGATGCTAGAATAGTTTTAAAAAACATAAGAGATTCACAAAATTCTCTTGAAAAGTTTTGAATTAAAATCAAAGATAAAAAACTAAACTTCACCTTTAGTGTAGCCGAACTCCTCCTATGATCTTCTAAGCTTTGATTCTTCCTTCTCTACTCGTATTCACCTTTGTTTCTCCTAGTCTTTTCTCTTCTTCACTACCTGAATTTTCTCTTCTCTATGAAAGCTCTACGATTTCACTCAAATTGTGAGTTTTTCTAATGGCCGAACCCTTTATTTATAGGCTTCCAAGACTTAGTTGCTAAGTTTCGTCAATTATCCAATTGATTATCTTTTCATCTCTATCCATAATTCACCTATATCCACAACTTAGTGGCTAAGTTTTGCTAAATTTCCTCAATATTCCAACAATAATCATAAAACGTCCTACTTGCTTCCGAAAAATATAAAGTCTCCAAAATTGAACCACAAACTCGTGGATGAACTCCCGACATATTAGTAGAATAAAAATCATGTGGTTCGGTTTTTGATGAAAACCCATCCTACTAGTTTAAAAAAATAAATTGACTCAAAACGTGCACCTCAACACCCTGAATAAAAGCTTAGTCACTTGTGAACTCTAATTCTCACTTAATCAGGTCCTAATCAAGTTTTTAATACTAATACATTAAGTACTAATTAATCTCAAAATCACCACTAAATCACTATACTTATTCACTAATTACCCCCTTAATGCTCTACTAAACCCAAACGTGCTTTCACAAACAAATGCATGGTATGTTAAACAAAAGCTCGGAGTATGACAAGATGTGTTTGCATGTACACATGTAACAGGTACATAAAGCACTCAAAAAATCAATAGTTCTCTACATGCACACACAAGGCAGAAGAATCAAGACGAAATCATTAATATCGCACTGTGTGCGGAGATTAAACAATCTTCCTTCATGTTTCTTCACGAAGTAATTGCAACACCAACCAGACATATCGCACTCTAAACATTGGGGCCAACTCAACTGATTAACAACTAGAATCAGTTGTGGATCTTCCATAATGTTGAAAAGCTGCTAAAAAGTAATGGTTAAATTATAAGTTGTTTCCCTTGTCTAAGTGGGACGGGGAGCAGAGGGTTTACAGTTGTTTTGAATCAATGTATGAGTGAGAAAACAAAAGCATAGAGATCAGTCCTAACCAACATCACTAACTTTTCAATAACATTGACAAATTAATCATCTTTCAGTGTAGGAATCAAATATCAGCACAATAACTACCTTATCTCGCCCCAACTAACCTTATCTCAGCACGCAGGTGTTGAATGTCATCATATGTCTTAGCATACTCCTGTATGGCATTGATGTCAACCCCAAAATATCTGGATGCACTAGTGAAGGAATTCAAAGTATGTTTTCTTGATCAACCAAACTTGCCAGTTGGGATCTAGGATGCTCAATTGCTACCCATTTGCAATAAAAACATCCCACATAAAGAAGACAAAACAGAAAACCAATAATGAGCTCCATTTGGACTTTAACATGGAAATTGTTTGGGATACTCCAAGTCTGGATCTTGCTGCAAGCAAAATATGGTTTTCACTCCAATACTACGAAGCTTATCAACATCTTCTGGAGTCTGGCAATCAGCAGTGAGAAGAAACAAAAATCATATGGTTATATGAAAATAGCAGAATCAATACAGGTTATTTAATCTAAATAAAGGATCACCTGTAGGCATGATCCCACAATCAAGTCTGGGCGAATGAAGTTGTAGTTCATTCCTAGTTCATGCCTATAGGTCAAGACTGTACCAGACTACGTTAGAAAGAGACCATGAGAAGCAACTACAGACAAAGAAAAAAGGGGAGAGAGAGAGGGAGAGAGAGAGAGAGGAAAGCAGGAATCCAGAGTTAAGCCAATTGATAGGTTAGCCATGAAGAGCATATAAATCTAGAGCTAGAATAGATTTAAACAACATGAGCATTACTCCACTCATCAGTAAACTTATGTGCAACCAGTGTAAACTTTTTTCTGCACTCTTTGGCCCAAAATTCATGGTTGCAAATCTATAAGCAGCCTCTAACATTCATAGACAATTAATGTTGATCATTTTGTCTTCTATGCTTCCTCATGCTCAAACTAGAAAAACATCCCTACTGAACTTACCAGCTCCCATAGCTTCTGTCATATTGGTACTATATGTCTCTGATTTTTCCTCCTTCGCATTGGCACCACTCTCAGCACTGGATGTGGAACCCGAAATCGCCTAAAAACAAAGATGGCAGTGTTCTTGTGTACGAAAATCTTGAATACAATCAAACAGCATAGTGACTGGAATCTTAAGATTGGGACCTCTCACTGAAAAGCAAATTATTGCCTCAACAACCATATCTAGGTGCTCATAATGACTGGTTGGTGCAGCTTAGACACAGCACCATCAATTCATTAACTGTTTCGCATGAGGCCTCTAGCATTTTCCTCACAAGTCACTATTATACTGGCAAATTGTGATGCATGATAGCCGATCCAATATGCCATCTCAAAAGACAAATATCTTTAGAGTCCAAATTTCTTCCGCCATTACTTCACTTATTTGCTCAAAACTTAGTTGCTCTCTTACGCAAAAGACAGCAACTAAATTCAAACCAATGTCTTATCTAAAAAACACCTGGTATCTGTGTCCCAAGTCTCATAGGGCAAAAAAGTGCATGACCGATCGTCCTTCATAGGGTGGCAGAGTTCAAGGTAAACAGAGGTTTAAGGCTCGCCCATGTATTGCACCATGAAACCCATCATGTTAGTAAGGCCGCATCCTGTTCTAGATTTACTGCTAACAATGGGTAAGTATGGAGCGACAACAAAATTATCCTCTGTGGAAGTATCAAATTTCAGCTCTAATGGAATTGTCATCAAAACAGCTAAACTCTAGTTGGCAATAAGACAAGAAGCTATTGCCTTCGCTTTAATAAAAATTGATATTTGACAAAAAGAGAAAAGCTGTAGGACACAGTACATCATGTGAGTACATAGTTACAGAAGGACACAGCTAAAGATCCTCGAGATATTCCAAACAAGAAAATACCCGACACGCGAAAACGTCTAATACCACGTTACAACATCATCTATAGCTCAAAGCAATATAGATACTAAAACCAATTGTAAAGGTCCATTTCGTAAATCGGATATAACAAAGCCTGAAGCTACTAACTGATTACAAGATCAAAACTCAGAATACATATCTTTCTGAAGTTACCTTGACCACCATACTTCGTTTTGGACCATCACTACTCATCATTCCCTGCATTACATCCAAAGATTTTGACAAATTACGTAAAGACAGGCACGCATACAAAATTACGCGCACATCTACACTGACAGACATACACGCTAAGGTTGTAGAAGATGAGTCTACCAGTATAGTGACAGATGAGGGACGCTTGCTCTGATGGCATTTGAAGCTTTGCAACGACAGGGCAGAGGATCTGAAATTAGAGAAAGAAAGGAAAAACCATAATAGCGTTTCCAGAAAATTTAACGGCAAAGATATTTCGGAAGGCAAAGAGGCAGAGAGTGGAGAAAACGCTTGAAGCAGACCTTGGAAGATTCTGAAGACAGTTCATATCTGATCGGAGAAGAACGAAAAAATCTAAAGGAGAAGACTATGTGCTGGACTTATTCAGCTTGAAATATATAGACCTCTCGGATCGTGGCATAGAAAACGGGCCACCTTTCCAGATATTCTCTGAAATGCCATGCCCTTTTCGTCCTTTTCTGTAGTTTTTTCACTATCTTTTGCAACTTGCTTAGGCCTGCCGGCCTGGGATGCAATGCATGAGGATTGTTTGCTGTGCAGCTTCCGGACCGTTGGTTTTTTTTTTTACCATATTTGCAAATTGATCCCTGGGATGCACGCCATTTGGGATGCACCCACGAATTGGCTCCTGTGATTTGCGCAGAAAAATCAGCACTAATTAGAACCTTTTTTTTTTTTTTTTTGTGCATAGCATTAATTAGATTAGTTGTATGAATAAACTAGTACTTTTAGGTTTTAAAAGTTCGTCCTTCACAATCTCGTTTTCTTTAGTTTTTACTACATCTGAATAAAATATATGGAACTGATTACCAAATTGCCTAAGTGGTTAACGAGTTAGGACAAACATAAAACTATATGGATGAAGCTCTTAATCGCAAGTTAAATTCCTTACGGAAATAATTTCGAAGCCTACTTTTAATGAGAATCCTGAGAGCAATGAGCATGGGGTAGAGGGTAGCTTTTATGGAATTTGTCTTTGTGCTCTTAGTCCGGTTAGCCATCAGCGTGTCCCAATTAGACTAGATTTTATTTAAACTTGATGCATAAATTAGGTGCAACAGAGTTCTCTCGCATCCGCAAAAAAAATATATATAAAAAATTAAGTCTTCAAATTAATATTTTGTTTTGATTATTTCTGGGTTGTACCATCTTTTCCAATTGTAATGAAAAGTTCAATACTTAAACATGCATTATCGTGTTATTGCGCAATAACACGCGTAGCCGGTAGTGACGGATCCAAGGGGTGGCGTGTAACACCCCTCCCTTGTTTAACATATCTCTCTTGTTTAATCTATTTGTTTACTATAGTTTTAATGTATAATATATATATAAGCTTTTGATCCACTTGTTTAAATATAGCTTTTCTGATATAAGTTCTATTTTATGTGTTTATGTGACATTGTTTTTTTACACTAAAGTGCCCGGGGGAAAATTATCGGGGTAGGAGGGGCTTAAGTACTCGGGAAAAAAGTAATTCCCGGGGTCAGTGATCTGTGAGGCCGGGGTAACCTAGGAGAAACACCCAGGGACACCGAGTAGTAATACCCGGGGTCACCGCGTAGTAAAGGCCGAGATCACTAAGTACTAAAGTTCCGGGTTGACCGAGAGCAGCATGCCCGGGAGTTTTGAGACCCAAGCACTACTTGGGAGTTTTGAGACCTAGACCCGGGATATTTTAGATTATGCCCGGGGTAGCTGAGAACGAAATGCCAGGGGCATCTGAGTGTTTCATGCCCGGGGTCATTTGAGAGCTGACTGCCCGGGGCTTATTTTTAGTCGCAGGATGACAGGGCCCTGTATGCCGGAGTTTCCTTTTCCTGTTATCTTTTTCTACGTGTCTTAACCGTATTGTGTGCATTAAATATACTATTACCATATCTTACCATATCACTTAGATGAGGCTTTGTCATTGGCGCATAATTTAATGTTTTGCTTGTTAAGTGATATGTGAGATATGGGGAGAGTAGGTGGCTGCTTATGATTGAGTATGACCTGCTTTACAATAATTGCTTAGACCTCTAGCATAGGGTGTGTAGATTGGTCAGAGGGAATGCACCAAGGAGTTATGTTCGATTTATATTGTTAGCAAAGACTTACTCGGCTAAAACTGATAACGACATTAGGAGAGAAACTTCATTTGACTTAAAGAAAAAGAGAGGGAAAGTGACGTGAAATACCTGGTGACCAAAGAGATTGACCGAAGGATAAGAGGAGGAAAAGACCAAAGAAAAGGGAGGAGATTACGAGGAAGTTGGGAAAAAGTGAGGTATTTCGGCTTGCACTTTTCTTCCCCTCAGCTCTTGTCTTTTCTTTTCCAAACATGATGTCTTGCTATTTTTTAGGTGTCTTAATCTTTCAAGAACGCAGTACATCAACGAGCTGAGGTAAGGGTATAGAGTTTGTCTTAAATAGGAGTATTGGGGTTGTTCGGATTGTGCTTAAAACGTGACTTTTATGATGAGATGGGAAAAGACAAGTAACCCATTTTTGTTTCTGCGTTGGATTTAAACCAAACAAAACATGTGAAGGGCTTATAAGAGAAAAGGGCCAAAAGACTTTGAGACCACCTGGGGTCAGATTCTACTTTTGAGAAAAATGGGTTTTTATTTATGCACGGGGAAGACTGTTTTAGATAGGCTCGGGAAAGATTTTGTTTGTATTTCTGCCCGGGAAAGACTCTTTATATACATGGCCGGTAAAGCTTTTGTTCTTACATACTCGGGGAAGATGTTTTTGATGCCCGGGAAAGGGTTTGTTTTTGAATGCCCTGGAAAGGGTTTGTTTTGAATGCCCAGGGAAGGTTTTGTTTTTACATGCCCGAGGAAGACTTATATTTTTGGTTACATGCCCGGAAAGTTTTGTTTACATGGCCGAGAAGCTTTTGTTTTACATGCCTGGGGAAGAGTTTGTTTTAAAGGCTCAGGAAAGACTTATATTTTTATTACATGCCCGGGAAGATTTTTATATGCCCCGAGAAGATTGTTTTTATACTTGGGAAGAATTTTCTTTATATGCCGGAATGCTTTTCTTTTGGAAATAGTCAAGGGCCCTAAATCCTTGAGATTTTTCTTGAATAGCCGGTCCTTAGTGGGTTTAGAAATAAAATAAAAATAACCAAGCTGTATAAGTTGTTGGACTTGCCTATTATAGCATGTGGTATTCCTATCATTTCAGTTATGATGATTTAAATGTTAAGTTGACTGAGTCTAACACATGAACCTCATAAAATGAAAACAATTAGGTCTTTTATTAAAGATTAGATCCGGCCATTTATGAATTAAGAAAAGTTACAGTGAATTTAGGTTGTTTTATGTTATATGACAGTTGGTATATGAAATACATTGAAATTCTTGATTACTTGATTATCAATGAGGTATATGACACATGTTGCATCATCATGTCATGGGTCATGTCATGGGTGTGGGAAATCGAATAACAGAATGACAGAAATGAAACTCATACCCAGAGGTGGTCCGATGACAGGGTGATGGTACCAATCACAACAGTGGGATAGTGAAAGCCACCACTGAAAGGAGTGGTTGGTATCCCTGGCGTGAAACAATATACGCTTGACAGGGTGCTGGTGCTGGGGCACGGGACAGTCTCAGAGGAGAGGAGGGACGCACAACCCAGACTCTGGGGGTTAAACATAGAGACTGAAAGGACACATCTGATGACTAGAAAAGAAAAGAAAGAAAGAAAAGAAAGACAGAAAGAAAGAAAGAAAGAAAGGAAAGACAGAAAGAAAGAAAGTAAGAAAGAAAGTGAAATGACCTGGAAACAGATGCATCGTCCTTGCATTGCATCGATCATACATTGTTATCCTGTTTATGATTATCAATGCTTAATTCTTATTGTTTACATGCTACGATAATTGTTCATAACATGTTCCCTTTTTCCCCCTCTTACTGAGTCAGTAGGACTCACCCCTTTATTTGTTTAATTTTCTTGTATGTACCGCTATGGCTGTGGACCCTGGACATAACAGATGTTAATCTTTATGAGCGAGAAACTTTTGGATGTTGACCCATACATTTTAGCGATGACAATCTGGACGTATGTCACTGAGTCACTTAAGGTTTAAGTGGGGTACGAGCCCCATTGGTACCTTAAGGAGCCTCCTACCATCCCAGTTCCCTTAGTTGAGGATTTTGAACTAGTTGATTTTGACCAAACTCTTTTGTATAACGTCCCTCCACTGGCGCCACCGGTAGAGGATATCGGGGAAAATGAAATTATTGACCTAACCTCCGACACTAAGTCGAAGGTCAACTAGATATTAGTTGTAGTCACTGTTGGGTTTGGTTATTGTACATTTTGTTGTAGTCTGTCGTTGTAGGACAGGAAAGCTGTAGACAGCTTCCACTTTTGTACTTACTTTTTCTTACTGTTGTATCCTCGTGAAGGATTTTGTTCTTTGAAAATGTACTAGTGGAAAAATTTTTGTATCTATATTTTTTTTTTTAGATTTCTTATTATCCTGTTTCTTCCTTAAGCCACAAGCTACCCTTAACTTTTACCTCATTACCAGACTGTTTTTAAAAATATTTTTATAAGTCCACCTATTTAATTGACTAAGTTATTTTATTATCCGTCCTTAATACAGTGTGACCTATTTGTTAAATCCATGAAACTATTATTTTTCCTTTCTTATTATACTTATCTCTTTTCACTAAAACATTTCTGCTAAACTTTTTCAAAGCCAGTTATCAGACCTTTATAGGATAATTCGTGCAGTAATCCCCGCTTGTGTGCATTCTATTACTATAGGAGAGCCTAAAGGGTAAGTACTAGTACGAGGCGTGACATGGCGGCCCTAGGCGATTGCCATCCATTGGACCACCCAAAATTTTTTATTTTTTTTTCATAAGTTGGCCTGGGCCTATGGGAGCCCGATCTCTATAAGCCCAGGCCAACCCTGGTTTTGCAACCTGCAAAACCTGGGCCCGTTAGGCCTAGACCCTTTATTTTTTAATATGTAGAGGGTGAAACGACGTCGTTTCACCCTCTGCCTTAAAAAAAATGAAAAAATAATAATTTAAAACGTTAAACTAAAAAAAAAAATCAAAACAGGGCTGTTTTGAAAAAACACGTCCCTCTCTCTCTCTCTCTCTCTCTCTCTCTCTTCGAATTTTCTCTCCCTCTCTCTTTCTCACCCACTGCCGCACCACCGTGCCCTGTTGCCCACCGCCACACCACTGCTGCTGCACCATCCCTAATTCAACTTGCCCGTGCTCTCACCTCTCTCTCTCTCTCTCTCTCTCTCTCTCTACCACGGTCCACCGTCGACACCCAGTAATCCACCATTGTCCACACCGGTGCTGCCTGCTGGTGTAAGGCTCTCTTTCCTTCTCAATCTCTCTTTTGCTCTCTGCCAACTACCTCTCTCTCTCTCTCTCTCTCTTGACTCTCAGCTCTTGCCTCTCTCTCTCTCAATCTCATTATTTTGATTTTTGACAGTTTCAATTTTTGCAGGATCCTCGAAATTTTGTGCAAAAAAATTGCAAATTGCTGGACCTCTAGTATGTCTCTCTATCCAAGATTCTCTCTCTACAATTCAGTAGAAAAATTCATTTATTTAGTATGCTAAAAATGCTTTAAGGTTTGGAATTTTGTGAAATTGTTGGACAGTTGGAGGATGAGATTGAATTGGTTTGAATATTTGTGGTTTGTGAAATTGTTGGAGGGTGGGATTGAATTGGTTTGGAATTGGGATATATGTGATTTGTGAAAATGTTTATTTGAATTGATTTGTGAAATTGTTAATTTTGAATTTCAATTTATGTTTTCATTTTTTTGTGGATGTGGTTATGTTAAATTCTAATGTGGATGTGGTTGTAATTTAATATGATCACATATAAAACTATTAGTTGGCCAACATTTTTAATTTTTGGTAGTATCATTTTTAATTATTTGATTGTAATATCAATTGAATGCAATGTAATTAGATTGGAATTTGGATTTGAATTAGAGATTTTGATATTTTAGGAAATTGAGAATTTTTTTGGTAGTATCATTTTTAATTAATTTGATTGTAATGTCAATTGAATGCAATGTAATTAGATTGGAATTTGGATTTGAATTAGGGATTTTGACATTTTGTGAAATTGGGGATTTTTTTAGTAGTATCATTTTTAATTAATTTGATTGTAATGTCAATTGAATGCAATGTAATTAGATTGGAATTTGGATTTAAATTAAGGATTTTGACATTTTGTGAAATTGGAGATTTTTTTAGTAGTATTTTTTTAATTAATTTGATTATAATGTCAATTGAATACACTGTAATTAGGTTGGATTTTGGATTTGAATTAGGGATTTTGACATTTTGTGAAATTGGGGTTTTTTTAGTAGTATCATTTTTAATTAATTTGATTGTAATGTCAATTGAATGCAATGTAATTATATTGGAATTTGGATTTGAATTAGGAATTTTGACATTTTGGGAAATTGGGGATTTTTTTGGTAGTATCATTTTTAATTAATTTGATTGTAATGTCAATAGAATGCAATGTTATTAGATTGGAATTTGAATTTTTGAGTTGTGATCCAATTGATTGATTGTCTTCACTTTGTTTTATTTTGTTTAGATAATGGATAAGTTTATGATAAGAAAGCCACGCAGTGTGAGGTTGTCTAATACTCCTAACGTGGCTACTAATTTTGAAACAAATATTAGTTCAAAAAGACCTCGCATTATGTTTAGTCCGGATGATATTATTGCTGACCCAGGGTTACGTAAACCCATTGAAGAATATGATGTTGGGATTAGGGATCAAGTTCGTAGGGAGTACTTGATCAAAGGTCCTTTTCAACCCCGTGGCCATGATTTTCCCAAGAAGCAATACGGGTAAGAAATGAAGGGTTTTAAGTAGGTATGGTTTAAAGATTTTAATTGGTTGGAATATAGTGTATCAAAGGATGAGGCATATTGCTTGTGGTGTTATCTGTTTAGGCAACCTAGAGGAGGGAAGTCCGGGGGAGATAAGTTTACATATACAAGATTTAACAATTGGAAAAAGGCAGTGGAAGTTTTTGGTGAACATGTTGATGCACATGATAATACTCACAATGAAGCTAGAAGACAACGTGAAGCACTTGAAAATCTGCAACAAAGTGTGTCGCACATGTTATCCGCACACGGGCACAATCAAGAGAATGTTTATCGCATTCGTTAACAGCGGTTTTAGATGTCATTTGTTATCTTTTGGGGCAAGGATTATTTTTTTGTGGTCATAACGAGTCTGAGAGTTCAATAAGGAAGGATAATTTTCTTGAGCTTCTGAACGTGTTTTGCCAACGTGATGAAAAGATTGTTAAGACACTTAACACTAATGCTCTTGAAAACAACAAAATGATTGCTCCATATATTCAGAAGGAAATGGCTAGTGCTTGTGCAACTCAGACCACACTTGCCATCATTAAAGAAATTGGGGATAGATTTTATTCTCTTATGGTTGATGAGTCTTGAGATAATTCAGTGAATGAGCAAATGGCAGTGGTTTTGAGATATGTGAACATACGTGGACAGGTGATTAAAAGGTTTCTTGGTGTGGAACATGTTCCTGATACTTGCTCTGAATCTTTGAAAAAAAGTATAGACAAATTGTTTGCAAGACATGGGTTGTCAATATCCAGATTGAGAGGTTAAGGGTATGATGGGCATCAAACATGCGAGGCGAGTTCAATGGGTTGAAGTTGCTCATTTTGAGGGACAATCCTTCTGCTATCTATATCTATTATTGTGGGTATTGCAAAGAATAACTTGCAAGTTGGTGATTTTTTTAATTATACTTCCATGATTGTGAATATGGTCAGAGCATCATGTAAATGGAAAGATGCTTTTCAGCAAAGTTGTCATGAGAAGATAGTGGAGCGGTTGGACAAATGAGAGATTTCTAATGGAATGGGCAAAATTCAAGAAACCAGTTTCGCACGACCAGGTGATTACTCTATTTCATTATAATATTAATAGACTATTTAGTTTTTTTTATTTGTTTATAGTTTTATAATTCCTATAATATTGTAGGTGACACTCGTTGGGGTTCATACTACGTTACAATAATCTATCTCTTCACTATGTGGTCATCAGTATTGGAAGTGATTTAACACATAAAAGATGATGGTACTCTCCTAGAACAAAGATCCATGGCTATGAGTTTAATGGATAAGATAAATAGTTTTGAGTTTGTATTCATTGTGCATCTGTTGAGGAATATAATGGGAATTACAAACGAATTGTCACAAGCCTTACAGCGAAAAAATCATGACATTGTTAATGCTATTGGTTTGGTTGGAGTTATGAATGAATAGTTGCAAGAAATTATAGATATAGAATGGGATGGATTTTTGGAAGAAGTCAAAACTTTTTGTGTGGATCACTCTATTAGTGTGCCGAATATATAATACATTATACCAACTCGTAGTCGTTCGAGGCGTGGAGAGGCAAACTATTACTTATTTTCGTGTGGAAGTATTTTGCCAGGTTATTGATTAGATCATTCAGGAGATGAATAATCGATTCATAGAAGCAAGTACGGAGTTACTTCTTTGCATAGCATGTCTTGATCCAAAAAATTCATTCTCAGCGTTTGATCATGCTAAGTTACGTTGTCTTGCTGAGCTTTATCCAGAAGATTTCACAGTAGATGATCATTTGATACTTAAAAATCAGCTTAATACCTATATTAGAGATGTTAGAAGAAACGATGTTTTTTTTTTGCTTCAAGATATTGGAGGTCTTGCTATGAAAATGGTTGAAACTAAAAGGAATATTCTATTTCCATTAGTTTATCGACTTATTGAGTTGTCATTGGTCTTACCAGTTGCAATTATAACCGTTGAAAGAGTATTTTCTGCGATGAAAATCATCAAGAGTAATTTGCATAATAGGATGGGAGATAACTAGATGAATGATTGTATGATAGTGTACATCGAGCAAGAGGTTTTTAAAACTATTGAGAACAAAGTCATTTTGCAACATTTTCAAAAGATGCAAAAATGTAGGATGCAATTATCACCTCTCAGTCATAGTACATAGTACGATATGTGTATTATAATATTTTTAATACTTTTAGTCTTTAATTTTCGATATTGTAACTCTAAGACAATTTTTTGCATTACGAAGGAAAAAAAATTTCTTCTCATTTCGCGTTTAAAATTCGACCCTCTTAAATTTTGATCTTGGATCCGCCACTAGACTAGCTAGACGAAGCTAGGGGGACCATGGCCCCCCTGGCCCCTATCCCTAAAATCAGTGAATTTTTTTTCTTTTTCGTTAAGGAAAAAATAAATTTCGTTAATGATTCTTACTCCTTCTTTTCTTTGGTGCCCCTTAAGTGTGTAATTGACCCCTAGTGTCTAATCCTGGTTTCTTATCCCTGTGGGCTATTTTTTATTTTATTTGATAGTAAGGTAACTTACCTTACTATATAGTGCTAAAGAGACAATATAATATATATATATATAATGTATCATTTTTCTCAATCGCTGTGCATGTATCAGGTTATATATATATATATATATATATATATATATATATATATATATATATATATATATATATATCATTTTTCTCAATCGCTGTGCATGTATCAGGTTATATATATATATATTTCTTATTTATTTATTTTAGTCCGTGCATGCGCCATTATGATATATAATTCATGTTATTAACATTTCTTACAATATAAAGAATTAACAAATTGTACTAGAGGCGATTCAGTTTAACCTACTAAACAAATTACGTGCTTCCTCAAAAAATCATATAATTAATGTCGGTGATTATTACTATTTAGAATAATAAAGTGCAGCTGCACGTACGACATCAAACACGTGGGTTTCCCAAAACTACAAATTTTTTTTTTTTTTTTTTAAAGAAATATAATTTTCACTCGTAAACTACTGAGTGTATGACACATTGAACTCTAAACTATCAGTTTTGACATATTACACCTTCTAATTACCAATATTAGACATTTTCTATCCTAAATGACTCACTTTGACATGTTGCACCCTTCAACTATCAATATTATATACTTTACACCCTTCTTCCGATAATAATATTCTAAATTTTAATAAATTGACAATAATATCTTCAATATATTTAAAGTAGATCGAGAATATTATCATTATTTTAGTCTAAAATTTTGATATAAGTTATAAAGTGTCTAAAATTAGTGGTTAGAGTATATAATATCTTAGATATAATAATTTATAGTGTAAAGTGTAAAATTTACACTAATTTGTGGGTAAAAAATATATTTTCTCCTAATTTTTTTTTTTTTAGGCAGCTTTTTCATTTGAATATCCATCATGTTTCGTGACTGTTTGCAAGCCTTATAACAGGAACACTTGCGTGATGGCATCTTATCTGGAGCTCTTTGAAGTATCAACCATTTTGCTTAGCTAGCTTTCATGTTGAACTGGTTTAAAGGCGTAAAAGGAAGGGAGGTGGGGGAAGCTAAACTAATTGGCACCGACAGTGCCTTCATTTAAGAGGGGTGGCTAACTTAAGCAAGCTGGTGCTACTAGGAAGCTTACATATCACTTGACCTTCTCTCTTACCTGTCTTTTCGCCTCAAGCAATGGATCTCCTGGCAACTGAAACCATAGATCTAGATACGGTGGCGTATTACAATATTAAACAATTTCATCGAGGGATGCAGTTCTTGATCTTGATCTGTAAAGCTTGATAAGATATTCTTATTAGATCCGCCCATAAGTACATAGGTAGCAGCTTGAGCTTAGCTCAATGGCTCTCTCCGCTCACTCTGGAGTCACCTGATTCGTTGTGTGACGATATTCGTCGTTTTTAAGGAAATATTCATGTGACAGAATTGATTCGATCATTATTGAATACTGTAGTGCCCACCATCTGGTTGTTACAATACCCGCTAAATACTGGCCAGCTGGTGTGAGGCGGTGATGAATACTGTATTGTCATTCATTATACTTCGAAACGTTTGACTTTGTTTCCTTTTCTGTTGATGATTTATCGGGAGAAAAAAAAATCATGAATGTGAATATTTTCTTTTCAATTTATTTTGGGATCCATAGCTTGCCGAAGTTGTCGAGTAGAAAACAGAGAAAGAAGAAAACTTTGAGGAGAAAATAGGGGAGGCTTGTGGGGGAAGACGGAGAGACGTAGAGAAAAAGTGGGGAGAAAATTTTTGCTTTCTTTGAATTGAATCCGTTGTGTATATTGATACCTATATTACAAAAGCAAAGTAAACCCAACATAAAACGAGATTGATCATAGCAAGGTTCCTATTGGTAGTTGGGTACCTTACCCAGTAGCGGAATCAGGACTAAATTTAAAAGAGGGCGAACTCCTAAGTCAAAATGATAAAAAAAAAAAAATTTTGTTAAGTAATGCAAAAAGTGTCTTAGAGTTAAAATATCGAAAATTTAGGACTAAAAACATTAAAGTTTTTTGAAATATATGTATTGTACTGTTTGCTGAAACTGGGAGGTAGTAATTAGATCTTACAAATTTATATCTCTGAAAACGTTACAAAATGACTTAGTTCTCAATAGTTTTATTTAGATTAAACAAAACAAAAGTTCTTTTTGAACTAATATTCATTTTAGAAGTAATAGACACGTTAAGAGTATTAGACAACTGCACACTGGCTGAAATTTTTTTATCAAAAACTTATATATTCTCTAAACAAAACAAAATTTATCAACTAATTTAATCTAAAAATTAACAAATTCACAATCAATATTCAAACCCTAATTATTCACAAATTCACAAATCATTAATCAAATTCACAATTTACAAATGAGACAGGCTGGGGTTGCGCAGGCAAAACACATATAAAAAATTTATGTTTGAGGGAACCAACCGAGGCGGTGGCCCCCCACGACCCTGGCTGGTTCCGCCTGTGCGGTACCTACACATGAGTCGACCTTAGGGCTTCTTGGTAGTGACTTTATACTTGGCAGCATATCGGTGAAACAAGGCTAGAGCATTGCTAGTGGCCTGTGCCACATTCAAGACCTTCCCCTTGATCGTGGCCTTCGTCTTGCCGATATTTTGTCCCGGTAACTCGTCCAGACAAGTGCTTGTATCGGTCAGAGCAGCACTAACCCATGTCTCGACGTTGCTTATGTGCCAAAAGAAGTCATCTCCAATGGGTTCGTCGCCCAGGCAACGGAGCTGTCTAATCGACTGGCCAAGTTGGATCACCGTATCGCTGATTTGAGCCAAGCAATCTTTCACCTCTTGACAGCCCCTGTCCCTGCTCGCCTCGAGTTCCTTGGCCACTTTCAAGATGTATGCCTTTGTGCATAGAGCCCGGTAGAGGCTCTCAGACAAAGCAAGGTGAGCCAATTGCTCAGGGCCTTGCATGGCGGTGTTGGCATAGCGAGAGAGGTATTTGACGCAGACGGTGGGATAGCGGGTGGCACTGCATGCATCCTCGATATAGGCCTGTGATAATTGGGGTCGTCTAGGGAAGGCAGATTCAACAGTACTCCATGAGAGGAAAAACAGAGAGAAAAGGATGAGCAGCAAAGAAAGGCGTTGGTCCATTCCAGTCGAGCGCTAGCTGATGTACGGGCATAAAATGCTTTAGTTGATGAAATGGCATGGATTCAGGAGCTCATAATATATAAGGAGCCGATTCGTGTCCACCTCCACCTTGATTAAACGTGAACTTTACGTGCATTAAGCTCAAATAATGGCGTATTGGGTTAAGTGAGAAAAAGATAAAACAATAGAATAATGCTGTTCCGTTTGCATTTGGGCGGTCAAATTAAACAGATCATGGCATCGAGCTTCCCGTTGCGAAGTATCTTTAGAACCCTAGAAAGAAGCAAAAGATATCCATCTTAGAAAAATTCGTAACGCTGGACTAACAGTACAGATCAGCATCTCCATGATCCATCAGCAATATTAGCATTTCCTTGGGCAAAGAAACATTGGGAAATTCTGGTCATATGTGTGTGCTTTACGTTTTGCTTTCGAACTTTGACAGGATAATCATGAACATAAAGGATCAAGTGCCTTTAATGCTTAAAGCTGAATCAAGGGGAAGTTTACTAAATTGTCTAAACTTGTCACCGGGACCATGTGGGGTTGATCACGTGCTATATTTTCTGTTTGTTCGATGAATGCAGCTGAAAATGCGTGGTAGTTAATCCACTGAAGGTATGACCTTATTAAAAAAACAAATTTTTAGTCAACGTCTTTGTTGGGTTCAGTGAATAGATTCTGGGACAATAATTTAAGAATGCTTGTTTTAAAGTTGTATTGATAATAAATTCTTTAAATTTTTTAGAACCAAAATTACTCTTATAGAATTTAACTCTTATTATTTCTCTTCTCCTACTCCATATAGGATTGGAGACATCAAAAGTTATGTGAGACAACTAAGTTGATCTTCCAGCAAAAAAACATCTAGCAAATTAATGAAAGTCCTCCTCGGCTGGTGCATGCAAATAGCCGAACCTTAAAAACAATTGAACTTTCTTTTGAGATTTGATCTTGCACTTGAATCTTGATTGTATCTCTCAATAAGCTTCAATAAGCAACGATTGATTGGCAGACACGACCAGCTGACCAAGCCCTGAAAGAACTGTGATTACACACTGTTACGACTCTACGTATTAAAATATGTTTACAAACCCCCCAACACCCCCCCCTTCTCTAAAAGGAAAAAAATTTATACATGGACCAAACTAGGCTAATTATTAAGATGAAATCTGCTTTCCATAATTAAACTCATTTTGAAAAGTACTTCACGAATAGAAGCAAAAAAGTACAACCCTCTACAGTGCCAATTTTCGCCCCTTAATTGTCACTGGGGTTCCACTAGACCGAACCATTGAGTATTTTCTACAGAACGCAATTTTCTTTTCTTTTCCAATTTCCATTCGGGCACAATACCAAACAAGTTATGAACTCTGGTGGTAATAGCAAATCTGCTACTGAGACAAACACCGAATACACACGCAAGTGCCCATGCACACAATAGAGAGAGAGAGATATTACAGGAAACTAAAAGCTCATTTCATCTACCAACCAGTTATTACAGCTAAGGAAGATACGGAAATAGATATATATTACAGGAAAAACAGCACATCAGCAGACACACCACATACACATCTGAACCAATTAACCAAAGATTTGCCGAGACATTCCAATTCATTCAGCAACCTTCATGCCCGAGAGATAAACTTGGCTCTGAATCACACTGCCCCCAATCCAAAAACCAGGCATAACCATTAGTCCAACCTTAGGCTTTTCATCGCTTCCATCCATTATCAAATTCTTCACCACACTTTCCATATAAACCTCTGAGAACTCGGTCCCTCTCTTAACCTGAAAGACCCTGACACTGGGATCAAAGGAATTAGCCAGCCTATGCAAAAGCCAGATTGACTTAGCCAGTTTTAGAAAAGCCTGGTAAAAAGGTGTCCTTGGATGCCCACCCCCCATTACATAGTTCCGCTGATCTAAATTTCCAAAGACGGAAGCCTCCATCTTTGGGTGAACCACCACTAGGTACTTGCTCCGGCAAAATTTCCCAAAAATGGAATCTGGATTTTGCCCCAGCATGTCCAGTGGATCCATCTCCCTTAGAGCAAGAAATTGGTGGAAGAAGCTGTCTTTAGTGACCACAAGATTGTCCATTTTGACAGAGAAGCTTTCCTGCTCAAACCCGCTGAACATTCTTTGGCATATATGGGACTCAAATGCATATTTCTTATGAGCTCGTTTCGCATAAATGACATCAGGTTCTATCGAGTTTGCTGCGGCATCAAGATCCCACCCAGCTGCTTTCAACATGTTGATCAAAGGCTTAGAAAAATCATGAATGGCTTTGAAAGCAGCTTCTGCAGCAGATGTAAAGAGATCAGGGATTAGATCTACAGGGAAGAATCCATTTTCATCTGCAGAACCTTCTGATTCTTTCGTTGACAAGCCCCTAAGCTTAAGATTCTTTTCCAGCTTTGCCCGCCTCTGGTTTGCCTCCTCAATCAACTGCTGCAACTGAAAAACTTCAGAATCTTTATTCTGAATTTCAGACTGAAACTTCTTCACCATTACTTCATAGGTTTTCAGCAGGCTTTGTTGTTCCTGGATCTCAGCAGCTAAACGAGAGTCCTGTGGAGAAACACATACAGGTTTGGGGTTTTTCTCCCTGTAAAAGTGCTTGAGTTCAGATAGGTTCTTCAGCTCAGAAATTACAAGTTTATCAGCAGCTTGGATTTTATCAGGGTCATAGGGAGTATGAGCAGATTGAAGCTGGATGTAAGCCGACTTCAGGGAGGAGATATTAGTAAAAATTTTGGATATCAGTGATTCCACAGCTTCAGGATTCTGATTCATGGCCTCTTCCATGGGTTGTGGGTGGACCTTCTGGCTGTTGCTCTCACGGAGTTGGGAATCCTTTGCTCCACTGGGTAGCATAGCTATTTCCAACGATGAGGTAGTTGAGTAGGCTACCTTCAGAGAAAGGACCAAAGTTACACAAACTGCAAATTCCCCAAGGAGGTATAGGAATCTTCTGAAAATCAACAGGGTTATAAATAAAACAAATGCAAAGCAAATCTTCTGGAATGTGGGAGGACTGCTTTCAGATTACTGCAGCTACATAAAAACCCATTTCCTAGGTACTAACATAAAACAATGCTTTGATTTAAAGCATGAGAGACGCACAGGGCTTTTGGTACTGATATACAAAATGCTTTTTTCTTTCTTCCTTCATAAAAGGAACAATAATGCACTCTACTTACCCTAAAAAACAACAAGAGTGCCCCAGAAGCAGATTCCAATTGTCTGATTATAATAGTAAGTGACAACATTCCATACTTGTACATTACATTAAGAATCTCTCTAAACAGAACATGCTTCAAGTAGGAATCAGTCTCTGTGAAACCCAAAATCCGTAAGAGTTTAAACAGAAGCTGGGATTAAATTCGAAACGTGTTCTCAGAATATGCCCCAGTACTGCTCCTGACCCTCAAACTGGCCAATTGGGAGCAACTTCTCAATATTCGCTCCCAGAAAATTATGTGTGAAACCAAGGTGCTTGAACCATTGCTCCTGCTTAATCACTTTGTTCAGACTTAGGAATGCTGGGGGATTACCTCAATCAAAACAATTCAAGTAAGAAGACCAATTTTTCAAGCATGACACTCGCAATTTATCCAAATTTCACCATTATATGTTGCCAACCAAGCATGAGACTACACCCGGACAAAACAAGAGGTACTAGCTAGCAAAATAAGCAAATACCTTAACACACCAAATCCCACTTCATATGTGTAAAAACCGCAGAGTAGACTAATTCAACTTGATTGAATAGGTGAACAGGGAATCTTCTGTGAACGTGCGAAATTAATAACTCAAATAAAAGACTTTCTTCATTCAAGCGGTTCATTTTAAAACAATGTGAAAGAAACCAATCTCCTATTCTACAGAACTTTGGAAGCAACTTTAGATCAATTTCTGAATGGCCTAGCTTAGCCAAAGCTGAAAGATAACAGCTCTAGCTGTAAGCAACCCCCTCCTCTTTCTTTTTCCTACATATGCCCCACTGAAGAAGTTGGAGAAACCAAGTAATGGCTTCTTTTACTTCTCCCCTTACAAGAGAGCTTTAGATGATTTACTAAAGCTGGAAAATCTTTTGAATGGTTGCTTCAAAAGTATGGGGTCTCCTCAATTCACGACTTAAACCACAAATCACAAGAGTAAGTTGATAATGGAAGGGTAATCAGCATTAACTACCGGATAAACTATCCTATAACATAACAGGTCACGAGTCCAACACCTCTGAATAAGATAGAACTCTGTTGAAACCACACGTTACACTTCTTAGGAGATATTTGATGATAAACTAGCCAATATTCAAGGCAGAGAAGCAAAAGAAGAAAAAAGGGCATAAGCTGCCTACCTATAAAGACTGGAAATCAGGCACTGAATTTCTTCAGCAAGCATAATACCCGTTTATCTGATATTCATCAAAACAAATAAAAAAGACAATTTAATCTACGGTTGAATATGCATGCATTTTCTCGTATATAGAAACTTTCAATTGAATTCGTGAATTTTAAACAGACTCAAGCGACTGACTGATCGGGTACGACTGGAAGCGAAACAGGTGAAACAACAGTGCTAAACTCAGAATCCACCGTTTGTTCTCCAGGAAAATGCAAGAAAAGGAAAAGATAAATTGCAAGCCTAGAACTTCACATTAACAAGATCCCCATTTTGCCAAATACTTCACGTCTCGACCGAGCTCAGAGCAATTTTAAAAGGCATATAAACTCGCTCCCGGGGTATTTTTCCGATTTTCCTCGGGAAACAAACAGGTATTAAATTGGATTTACCTAGTAGTCGAAGATCTCCCCGAATGTGTAAGACGAAAGCATCTGTGAAGAGCCCGAGCTCCGCTAATGTTTAGCCTATCCCTGACAAAGGTAAACCCTATATAAGACTAGAAAGTAAACTATATATCTAATCAGTTTTTCTTCTTTTCTTTTCCGTTTTTATTTCCGGAATTCCTATTCTTTTTCTTCTCCAGCGAAGGACACCCGAAATTTAAGTTTTAATAAAATAATTATAAAACAGTATTTTTTCTCATTTAATTATTTTTTTACTATAAATAAATATAAAAAATTCATTTAAATTATATCTCTTTATATTTATAAGCATTACTAAATAACCCATTGTATTGGAAAAAGTAGAAAAAAAAAAAACAAATATAGTGGTATTTGTGTTAGTCTTTCAACTATTAATTATTTTCTTTTTTTCTTCTCGTTTTTGCTTTCCTAAAATACATTGTTATTCTTTTCTTTTCTCAAACTTTAAATAAAAATTGGTCGCGTTTTATAATATTTTTTTCAATATAATTGTAAAATTTTGCGTAAAGATAGTCATAGGATGCTGTTATCATTCACCTTCACGCGAGGGGACCAGACAAATTCTTCCAGAAGAAAGTTATTGATGGCCGAATCAATAATTACTCTTAAGCATCCTACACTTTGTTGACCAAGGAAACACCGGCATATATCATAATTATTCATCATTTCTTAGAGCCCGCATCTGCGCGATTAGCTTAATTACAATAAAAAATTCTTAAAAAAACTTTTTTTTTTCACTCGAGATAACCAAATTTTCGTGAGTTTGGTTGTCGTTTCTCTAGAAGATTAAAAGACTGAACGGTATGCCCTTTTTGTGGCGGAAAGTAGAACGGACATATAACATGCGTTTGGAATCTATTATTAGATTTACATAAAATCGAACCGCAATTCAGGCCGACCACAAAATTGGATCGAATCAGATTAAATTTGTGGTCTTAGTGATCTAAATTCGGTCCGGACCGGATCGAATTTGTAAAACCGGTTATATCTAGTTCGATCTGATCCATACTTTTTGAGAATCAGTCTGAACCAAATTTTTTAATATAATTAATAAATATTTTTTTTAATATAAACATAACACTTTTTTACACTTTTATAATTTTTTTATTTTAACTTATGATTCTTAAGTTTTTTTAAAAACATTTGCAACTATTATCTTAAAATGTGAGCTAAAAAATAAAAAAAAACCGATCCGGTCCGGACCACTTAAGTAGTCCAACCGTACTTAATTTTAAGCACAACCGGATTTCCGGTCCAAAAACCAGATTCACCCCCCCTGTCTGTTACTCTGTAGTCTCTGTTAACCTGTTTTTATTGTTAGTTTTCGCTGAAACGATCTGAGCCATTCAACTATCTCATTAATGTGCTGGCAGGCTTATAACCCTTCGTTAGGACACATTAGGTCTCTTAGGATTAGGACTGAATCCGAACCCATTCCTATCATCCAGTGATCCACAAAAAAGAATTCAAAGCCTAATAGTCGAGTGAAAAGGGAGAGCAAAATCGACGAACAAAAGAAAGAACAAGGAAAGATCTGTCATCAACGTCCACGACCATAGAAGAAGAAGAAGAAGAAGAAGAAGCAACGCAAAGTAGAACCTGAAAGCTCGATTTACTCCCGGTTTCCTATCGTAAGAACATTCCTTTCTTCTTCTTCTTCTTTTTTTCATCAGCGATCTCTGTTAGTCGCATTAATCTGTAATATAGCCATTGTTATTAAAGGAGTATTCCATTTCCAGCAATCGCTAATTGTCTTTTATTATCAAAATGTTTAGCGAAAAAACCCATGGGCTATTTATTATGAGTGAGTTCACTCGTCCTCCTTCTCTCCCTCTCTTTGGGGCTACTATTTTTTGCTTCAACTTTTATGGTTTAGAATGTGTTATTTTTCCAGCTTAGCGAACATAACCCAGAAAGGAGTAGCTGTGTGAACCGCCGAGAAATCGGAAGCTTAGAAATTTACCGGAGGTATAATGATTCCTCGCTGAAATCAATGGGACAAGGTAGCTTAACATTATGACTTTGAGGGTGGGAAGAATGAGAAAGAATACGTTTATTGGGGGAAAGTTCAGGCTGGTAGCATTGTAAATCCAAAATGTATACGTGATTTGAATCTCTTTTGGGGTTGGGGATATGGAACCACATAATGCGTTCAATCTCTTGTAATTGGCTCTCCGTATGTGATGAAGTAAAGAGAGGAAGTTTAGCAAAGAAACGAATTAGAACTGGCTCGTAATAAATCCTGCATGGTAACTTAAGATAAGAACTTAAGTACCCACGAATTAAATTGAAGGTTTTTTCAGTGACTTGTTAATCTGGCTTTGGTTTTTGTATAGACCGATGGTGATCAGGCTATTAGCACTGTTCTTGTAGTGAACCCCCGTTTCTTTTACTTCCTTTCCTTTTTCTTTTTCCTGGCGAGGCGTATACTGTCGGAATGCTATGTTGATGCATGTTTGCATAAATAAGACTAGAGTATGTACATATTCAATGAGCTTGCAACACCATGTTTGATGTTTACTAAATGTTTATGCAGTCCAAAATAAAATCAAACTAGTTGTTCCAGGGTAGATGGCAATCAAAAAGATTCAACGGTGATTCTATGAGGAGAGAGATTGCCACCTCAAAGTGTGAAAACCATTTGAAAAATGAAATTTGATCAGCCAAGTTGTGGCCTCCAATTATAAAAAACGGGGAATACTGGAAAATATATTAGTCCCCACCGTTTTGTAGGTGCCTGCAGTTATACTCCTTTCCATCACATTTTCAATGATATCTAGTGAATAGTTTCTTGCAGGGATTTTGCATGTTAATGGCCGTCACTGCCTTGTTGCCTACCCCTCGAGGAAATGCTGTGTTTCCATCTGCCAAGCAAGGTGCGGGATTGAGAGTTGCAATTGTGTGCTTTGTGTCACGCTTTCATCAGACTACTGCATCTGATCAGAAACTCCACTCTAGTTGCACTTTCTATCATGTATGCCAACCATTGTTTGTCAACAATTTCAAGTAAGTCTCAGTGGGAATAGATGCTCAAATTTGATGCTTTTAGTAGTATTTGCTGTTACGATTTGGTGGAATATTTGATGGGCACCTATACGTCTTTTAATATTCTCATGGAAAGATGTTAGTGCTCAAATTCGATGTTACGTTTGCATCCCTGGCCACTGCTTTGTTTGCATCAGAATCTCTTTTTTTTTTTTTTTTTTTAATATACTCCGTTGATATGCTTCTCAAGTAACTGTACCAGCTACATTTTCTCCTCTTCTTTTTCTGTTTTACCTTCCTTTTCCCCTTTGTTTAATAAGAAGATCTTGCTTGTTCTTCAAAACATAGCGTGGTTGTGTTTCTTCTAGGGAGAAGCTTTTTTCACTTTCTGGCAGAGGTTGCAAATTAGTTAATAATTAACTTGTCTTTGCATATAACTCTAGATTTCTTTTTGAACTGTTCAGAAGGATTAACTGGTCTACTAGAAGCAACGTGGATAGCCGTGGATTTGATCCTTCTCCTGCAAATAGCCCCAGTGGGGAAACCCGTTTAATAAGAGTCATCCGAGCTATTCAAGCCAAGGTAGGTGCACAAATTCAGGAGATAAGGAAAAATCTTCCAATGAAGATACTCTTTTTCTTGGTGGGGTTTTACTGTGCAACTGCTTTTGCTACTGTCATTGGGCAAACAGGAGACTGGGACATTCTATCTGCAGCATTGGCTGTGGTTGTTGTTGAGGGCATTGGGGCCCTCATGTATAGGGCATCTCTTCCTTTAGTGAACAAGATTAGGAGCCTGATCACGATGTTTAATTATTGGAAGGCTGGGCTTTCACTAGGTCTGTTCTTGGATTCATTTAAATATGGAATGGATGACATTTTTGGATCGAGTAACCCCTTTACTTTTGAAATAGATTTTTTCAACATAATCTTTTAGCACCTAGCTCTTTGTATGCTGTTAACTCTTGTATTATCTGGCTGAGCATGGTGAAGTGGTCGTAAAGCATCACTCAGGACCTGTATGCACCTGTGGGAGCAACATCACAGGTGGAGAGCCGTAGAGATATATTGGGAATGACTTGAGGCAGCAAGGATGGGGCTGACTGCATTGAATTGAACACCAGATATGGCCTTTGGATAACTGTAATTGCGGAACAAAGATTATGGAACCAGTCTGGGAATGAATTTAACACCAGATATGCATGGTGAAATTGCCTTGGAGCTGACATTAAGAAATCTGCTGCCTTTTCTAGCTTTTATGTTCCATTCTGTTGCAATTCTTTTAAGAGTCAAAATCTGTAACAGTCTCACATTGATTAGGAAACATATATAATAGCTTTATATAAGTTTTGAGGCACCTCCGCTTGGCAAATCGGTTTTCTAATGTGTGAATCTCCAAGCTTATGTGGATCCATTACAAATGGTATCAGAGCCAATTGTGGGCTCCTGTGCTACCCCGCTGCTGCGCCTATAGAGTAGCCAGCCATGGATTCGGTGGTATGGGCACGACCCTAGTCTGAAAATAGAAGGCACGGTCATGGATCCTGTGGAATGGGCATGGTCTTAGTTCGGTGAATAGAAGCTCTATAGTGCTCGACCAATGTGGGCGTTGGTCTTAAAAGGGCAGTGGTGGTTTGTAACAGCCCCACATTAGTTAGGAAACATAAGTAATATCTTTATATAAGTTTGGAGTCACTTCCATTTGACAAGCCGGTTTTCTAATATGTGAATCTCCAAGTTTATCTGAGTCCATTACAAAATCACTGCTTGGCACCAGTGAGATTCTACAAGCTAGAGGCGTTGATTCTGCAGGGCCATTAGGCCATCACGATCCAATTTGGATGTAAAGAAGATGAGAGGACATTCACATTGCCTTGTTTAAACATGATTCATCTTTCTTGCAAACATTGGATTGGTCTCTTCGAGAAGGAACAGTAAGCCTCTAAATAGATCAAGCTGCCTCTGCCCAGCCGAGGACGCCAAACTCAATTGATGTCTTCGAAGCCGAACTCAATTTAAGCGTAGGGATCATCTTATTTGTGCATAAGCTAAGTCGGGGTCCTGTTTTTACTGGTTTTGTTTGCAGGTGATTGCCTCTAGTTGATACACTTACGTGCGGTTCAAGAATATCATTGGTTCGAAGTAACTTTTTGTTCGTGTCGATCACAAAGAACACATTCCTTTTTGTTGAGGTGGATCAAAAAAGAGATCGGCGCCTAACCATGGATGGCACGTAAAGCATCTTAAGTCTAGAATTGAGGCTGCCTCCTGGCGACTTCAATATTTGTCTTTGATGAGGTTTTCCTCATTACAATTATTGTTGTCTCTTGACAAACGGGATTGTCAAAAGATCCTTCTTTGTTTTTTGCATTTTTTGGTTTCCATCCAGTCGTACAACTCAGTTATTGATTCTTGAATTTGGGACCAATTACATTGCTGTGAGGCTAATGAGGACCATCGTTTCGTCTGGTCTCTGTCGCTCTGTCTCTCTCTCGCGTGTGCGCGCAGTGAAAAGAAGGAACTCTTACACATACCGAGAGTCACAAACACACCAAACAAAAGAACCGCTCGATCTAACACTGCTAGCTAATCTTCCATCAACGAAAGAACTTCTACTATCTCTGCAGATTTTATCTAACCAATTATTCTTTTCCCATTCATGCGACTTACTCCAGGAGACTATTCAGAACCATACGAAACTATTTGGGTCTCTGAGGTGGTCAAATTTCCAACTTCTCCGGGTGCTTGTCCCTACAGCAATCATCGTCGAAACGAGCCCAAGTAACAGCAGGCGTTGCACGTAAGATTTAACGTTGTATTCAATCAAAATTGTCTCTCAAATTGCAATGAAAGTCAAAGTACTTTGCCCATTATTATCAAGTTTTTAGCTTAATAAAAAATGGGAGGATAGAACAGGAGTCACCTTTACATCAAATACCAGTCAGCTATAGGCATTTATAGGTATAAACAATTTACAGTAAGGGCTATTTTATGATATGCTTAACCACAGGCAAGGTCTCATACAATCACTTAACTACACATGGGGAGTTAGTGCCGGGGAATTTATGATATGTATCAGCTATGATGTAGGGGCAAGTCCGCAGAACTATCAAATGCTATCCAAGAATAAGTAAAATTCTTCAATTATGCATCAATGTCAGGGCCTGGATATGCTGGTAAGCTCATAATCCGCTTGTCCAGGACGGGGCCTCCTACAGTGAAATGATATAGACTCTGAAAATTTGATCCTTTTAACCCCAGGAGCCTATGCACTGCAAAACAACATAAGAGGAGAAAATTTCATGATTGCATTTCCAGGGCATGCAAAATGCAAGAGATCATACAATGAGGATTAGATGACATACATAACAAGAGGATCTTTTTAACTATATATCAAGCGTTTCTTTGGTTTAGAACAAAACTTGCCAAGACTAGCATGACAGTTTCAGAGTCAACGTTCTAATATCTTTCAGATCTATCAAAGTTCGAATAATTTCTGCCTCACATCAGTTTATAACAAACTCTGATGCTTAAGTAATTTAAGCTGGGGAATTGGAATGATATTAGTCTTTTAGAAAAGTGACTGGCTAACTGTGTACTATTTTCCTCTCACAAATACAATGGTCACATAATCATTCGAATGCAATATAACATCATCAGAATAGATTCCTAATACATGGAGAAAGGTGGGTTTTCAGTCAATTATGGCTCCTTCATACTCAATGCCAGTTGTTATCTACAAGCATGACGGAGGGTTCCAGAGTTAAGACTCTGGTTGAAGTGCAGTTCGGGGCAGTTTAGTACTGTGGTTCCTGTGAAAGCCATCTCTTGCACATCTTGGAGTAATACATGGGAGGGAGACTGTCTACTAGTTGGAAGTAAAAACGTTGAATGCAGACTATCATGGGACCTAAGGTTGTGAAGATAAAAAACACATATGTAGTCTACAAGTCACAAAGGCCATATTTCAATGCTTCCAAATTCAACTTTAAGCCAGGGCTTTACAAAATCCAACTATCCTCGTGCCAATTCTATGATTAATGCATCACCTTTATTCATGACATTACCTATGGTCAATTTGAAGTAGAACCACCAAAATATCACCTGTTCTTGTTGCAATCTACCACTGCTTTAATTTTCCTCACCATTATTTTCATTAGTCCATACCACATAAACCAGATTCAGGGTTTTCTCTCATGATTTTTGTCTTGACAGAAGATCCTACAGAGTGATATTCTAGGCATTACTAAGTACTGGCTCCTCGTAACTTGATTTCCCGGAATCTTCCCAATCAAAGTGGAAGGGCACTTGCCTCAATTCCCACCAGAGGTTTTCCGTATAACTCACTCTAGACGCATGACATCCATCTACTCTGCATGAACTTGGTGGGGATTCTAGAATACCAATCAGACAAAGAATCCTCTGCCAAAATAACACCAAGGAAAAAGAAACTTACCAGGATCATCAAAGTAACAACCAATTCCGGTTGCAGAGATACCAACTGCATGTGCTTCGAGGTACAACACCTGCCCAAGAACTCCAGTTTCCCAAAACAATCGAGGGTACATCCACGCATTCTTCTCATGCAAAAGGGTCTCAAACCGAGCAACCATACCAAGGCTAAAGCAGCCATGACTAGCAATGTCCTGCAGGTAGGTGCAACATTTTTTCAGCAATCGGAAAAAATGCTAAGAGGAAAACCCCATAGCCAATTCTACTTCCTCTAAGAAACAAGGTTGTCCTTCATATTGACAACTTACGACTTACATGTATTAGCAAAAATATACATCCATTTTCCAAAAGAGAAAATCATTTCAATGTGACACACCTGATGGCATGAGACCTGCTTTGCAATTGTGTCATACAAAGATCTGTCGAGTTCATACAGAGGGAGATGATCAGGGCAGCCCTCTGGTTTGGCCCAAGCAAAATTTGAGCTCATAGAGTTCTTAAGCTCATGAAAATGATCTTCATTCCTCACCAAGAAATACAAACCCTTCTTTAACCCTGCCACCCTATGGACAAATAAAGCAGCATGCACCTCAGCATCCCACGGAAGCGCACGGAAGGGCAAAGCTAGCTGTCTCCTCTGCTTCCCTCCATTTCCACAACCCGAAGGAAGGCAATGTAACAGTATCTGATAAAATGTATCTCTCTGAATTACAGTAACTTTATCCATATCAACTGCACTCCTACGCTTCCTTACAACTTCCCTAACCGTGAAACCTTTATAAGAACCTTCACTACAAACTCCACTACGCTTAAAAGGATAAATAGCAAGCCTACCTCCCACATTTAATGGCTTTTTCACCGCCTCAGCAGTTCGATAAATTATATCCCAACAAATGTGCTCTTTACTGAGCGAATTGGGCTTCCCCTTCCACTCCAATTTAGAGAACTCCGAAATCCAAGAACTCAATTCTTCATAATTTACATCAAATTGTTGACCGCCTCCGTTACGAAAAACTAAAAGCAAGCAATCCGGGTGCTCGAATTCAATCTCCGGGAACTTACCTCTGATGGGCCTAGAGGGGATTTTGAAGTCCGGGAAACATTCAAGCCCCATGAGCTTCTTCAGCTCCTGGTATCCCAGCCCATCTAGAAGCTTCACGTCCCAGCCAAGGCCAGCCGCGGCCATCGCCACCGCTGCGATCGCGTGGCCGATGTCATGATTGCAGTAGCGGAAGGCGCGTTCGCCGTACTTCCATGCCTCGCGCCAGAAAATGGAGGAGAGCCCGATAAGAAATGAGTTCTTAGGAAAGAATTTGGGGAAGAATCCAGAGGGGATTTCGGCTCTGAGCTCCAGAGAATGCTCTTTCGGAGCGTAATGCGCGACAAAAGCTGAACTAGACAGGGACTCGATCGGTGGGGCGATGATATAAGCCTCGGTCGGGTGCAAATTACCGCTACTGGGATTGACTCGGAGGGACCAAGTGGAGTATCCAGCGGTTTTCCAAGCGGAGAGAGCGAGGGAGTCGTAGAATATTTGAGAAATGGTGGAATACGAAATGGGTTTTGTAGGGGGAAGAGACATGTATACAGAAGAGTAGAGAGGGGCATCGGAGACTGATGCTTTAACTGCTTGGTTCAGGCATTTGGGTTCCGTCTTAGTTGGGAAGTGGAGGAGAGGGAGGAGAGGGGCAGAGATGTAGCGCCGAAAAGGGTTGGGCTGGTTGGCCCAATCAAGGCCGTGCGGGCCTCGGGCGTATCTTTCGTATGAGTGCTTCGTCTGTTGGTGGTATTTGAGCACCTGCAAGAGGTTCTCGTCCTGCAAGTCTTCTTGGGAACTGCCTACAGCCTTCGATGAAGAAGAAGAAGTTGAAGCGGAAAAGGACATGGTGGGGATACAAGTTTTGCCTGAGAGTACGGAGGATGAAGGAAGCCAGAGGAATCGGGGAGAACTTAGAGGGAGAGAGACCCTGGCGCTAGAAGGAACTGGTGGCATCTCTGGGGCTTTAACTTCCTTTCTTGTTCTGAGGTTTAAACTCTAGAACCGACAACCACCCCCCCCCCCAAAAAAAAAAAAAATTAATAATATTTTCACTGGTTTTGGGTCACGATTATTGGGTTTTCGTGGGTCAACGTTGCTGGAAAACCAGAGCTTGACGGACTGAAGTGCGGAAGCCCAAATTTGGCCCATAATGGTGAAGTGCAGTAGCCCAAATTTGGTGCGAAGATAACGTGACGTCAGTTTCCACTTTTTGCGAGATTTGTTCGTCCGATTTGCAACGTGACTCGGAAAATCACATCGGTGACGACATAGTCACTATCATTCTCCTCGGATTTCTCATAGGGCCGGGCCACCATTCTTTTAACGAGAAATGGTGCCTCTTACGTTCCTAGATGGACCAAACTATCCTTCGATAAACAGCTATTAACATTTCGGACTAATTGTTGCATGTTAAATTAATGAATTAGTTTAAATTACAATGAACTGAGTTGGGTCTTGGAAGTTGGGACCATTGTTTAATCTTACTTATGGAGTGTTTATTTTCTCTATTTTTGGGGACATCAAAAAATTTTTTAAATAAAATAAACACATTCTAAAATTTAACTTTTAACACACGACACACTTCGACACCTTTCGAGAAGAATCTCCAAAATATTAACAAACAACACCTCTTATTATCCACAAGGACAAATTCGTCTTTCGGCTTTTTAATGACTCGGCTCCCAGGTCATTGTCGTAGTTTAAAATTAATTTCCAGCCTAATACGATAGGCGTCATGGCTCGAACCTGCAAAAAGCTGCATGGCTGCTTATGCCTCTTAAATCGAAGCTCCATTGCTCCAATACCCAACCCCTCCTGTCATTTCACCAACTCATTTTCGTCACGCCTCAGCCACTGACTCGCCCTCTCTTGCTCTCACTCCCAAGCTTCCGAGGTACAAACGCTCTCGCTCAGTCGCTTTTCTCGGTCAATTTGTAAATAGCAAAGTTGGATGCTTTGAAAAGCTCAGAGGAGCTTGGCTTTTGATAAGGACTGAACCTACTCCTGCTTAAAAGAAAGAATTACGGAGCTGATTTCATTTCTGCGATTTCTTTCGGTTTATCTTCTAAGTCTTCTTCGTTCATCCTAATCGACGTCACAGAGCTTTACTGTAGTTTGGGATTATCTGCGAATTCAGAAGTTAATGAGTTTATTAAGTTCCTTTTCTAGTTGTTTTCTTGGATTGTAGATACTGTTAGAAGTTAGGAATTAGTGGGGTGGTTGATGGTAAAGATAATGTTTTTAAAATGCCATAAAGGAAAGGGACGGGGTGAATGCTTAATTCGGCAATTCGGCTTATAATTTAGTTTTCAATTGGACGACGCAATATGGTGCCCAGCTTAAATCATGCTTCAACGGGATTGAATTTGAAAATTTAGCTTGGGACATTAGCAGTTTGTTGAATATAGTGGCTCTCGGCCCATCTGAGATACTATTATGGGGTTGTACAGCGCCCTGTTAGCATTCCTTGTCACCAAGACTTGTATCTTTTTAGAGGTCTACTTCATAACTTTGTGCCAACTTCTATCCAAGTAGCTTGCGAGTGTTGTTGCTGAAATATGAGGATTACTCAGTCAGGCTGTAGTTTGACATATTTCTAAAGAAATTTTTTTGCACCTAATTTTTCTTTGCCGCACAAATTTAGTCTTTTCTGTGTTTATGGTGGACGTATTTTTGTTGTTGTACAAGTCTTGTACTTTATCAAGAAAGAAATTTGTATAAGTTAACATGCCTTGCTATATTCAAACTGTATTTCTGTCATCAAAATTGTGATTGGTTCAACAACTTTGCCTTTACTAATATTAAATAACTCTGCTCTGTGATTGAGTTAGAAGCAAAAGAAGTCTTACATACATGTCGACCATAGGGCGAAGAGGAATTCATTACTGGCAGAAACTCAATGCTGCAAATGTTCCTGCCACTTTGCTAGAAAAAGGCCAAAATCGTGTTATTGATGCCTCCCTTACACTTATTCGTGAGAGGGCAAAGCTTAAGGTATATGTTGATTTTTGTTGAGGAGAACTTTAAGCTAGTTATTCCAAACATTATTGGTTTGTGTTGTCTTTTGTAATTCCACATGATAATTGTTTATCCAATGTTCTGAATGTGGGCTTTGCAAAAAGGCTCCGTATTATAAGACTTAATGTTGGTTTTCCTTAGGGAGAGCTTGTTCGTGCTTTAGGAGGCACTATTGCGTCCTCATCTCTTCTTGGAGTACCTCTGGGACACAATTCATCATTTCTTCAGGGGCCTGCATTTGCTCCTCCTCGAATAAGAGAGGCCATCTGGTGCGGTAGCACAAACTCATCAACTGAAGAAGGTACGGTAATACTGTGCCTCTGGTCTGATTTATGGTCTTAAGTTGTTGATTCATGCCTAATAGAATCTACATATCAGGGGATGGGTTGAGATCTTAAGCTCTCGAAAAAAATTTGAGTTTTGAACATTCTCTTGCAAGATATTATTGATGGACAATAGTATTATCTGATCAGTTAGTTTCATTGAACATGATATGCCACTGGAAAACCCAACCAGACCCAAAGATTTTATCTATATTTATTTTCCTATGGAAGACTCTGGATCTGGCTGAAATCTTTGCAATCTAATGTTTCTGTATGTTTTCCTGCTTAGTTTATAATCCAGATGAGATTAAAAAAGTTAATGACATGGGTTACATGAAATGCAGGGAAAGAATTAAATGATCCACGGGTGCTAACTGATGTTGGTGATGTCCCTGTTCAAGAAATTCGAGATTGTGGTGTTGATGATGACAGATTGATGAATGTCATAAGTGAGTCTGTCAAGCTAGTAATGGAAGAGGTGAGCTTTCCTTTTCTATAACCTTCCACTTCACATTGTAGATATTACTTATTGGGAATTCTAAATAAACATCGAGTAATTTCCTTTGTTGTTTGAATTAGACCCTCCAGTGTATACATGTTTTGTTTTAGCTTAATTAGATCTTTTTTAATCCTTTTTCACTTTTAGCTTTTTAATATTTGGGTTGGATCGTTTTACATTCTTGCGTCATCCAAACAGATGTGTTCTGTTCCAAGTTCAATGATAAAATCTGGGTTATGAGCATGTTTGAAGTACTTGGCCGATATCTTATTGTCCAATAATTAACTCTTACCAGCTACCTTTTGGTTTGAGGTGAACTTCAATCCTTATTTTGTCCATGCTCTTTCAGGATCCACTGCGCCCATTAGTCTTAGGTGGTGATCACTCGATATCTTTTCCTGTTGTCAGAGCTGTCTCTGAAAAGCTCGGGGGTCCTGTAGATATTCTTCATCTTGATGCCCATCCAGATATTTATCATTCCTTTGAAGGAAATAAGTATTCACATGCTTCTTCTTTTGCAAGAATTATGGAGGGTGGTTATGCTCGGCGACTTTTGCAGGTAATTTATTTAGATCCAAAAAATCATTTTAGTGGTTAATTTGACATCCTGACTTTTGAAGGTCATATCTAATTTGCACATCACAAATTGATGAATTTAAATTGAATTTTGAGCCTCATGACATATTACTTTAGCCATGTCCTTGGCTTACTTGTTTGGTTCTAGAAAGTTTGCTCATATAGCATATCTGCTTGGGGTACTCACTTTAGCTTTTTACTGTAATCAAACTTGTCTTTTGGCTTGTTCTGGTTGCTGAAAGTACCTGTGCATGTTTACACCACAGAAATAAAGTTCAGGTGTATGATTACCATAATATTGAAAAAAGTCTTATTTCAAAGCCAGTCAATGTTCCCACATCTCACAAATATCTGAGATGGTTTTGTGGGTTATGGATACAAGCATTCGTAGATCAACAATTGGTCCCAGTTAAAGCATTCAAACGTGTCAATGCCCTACCTGAGCCCAGTATAGAACAGGTATTGGCATCCGACAGCTGATTTTGAGGTTAATCTGCCAAATTCAAGAACTAAACAATTAGAGTGATGTGGCTAGTCCCTTCACCTCATGAAGACAAAATCAAATCTTGATTCCATATTTGCAATTAATGGTTCTAACTGATCATATGGAAAACCAAGCAATGATGTCACAAATTTCCTATGGTTCACGGTTATGCAAAAAATGACTAGCAAATAGTTTATAAAACGGTCCAAATTAAAACCTCAAAAGGAAATTCCAGATTTTCTTGTTGGCTAAGCTACAAGTAGTGGCGTCTGATAATCACCTAAGAGATATAGCTTGTGAATTTCACTGACAATGCATTCAAAACCTAACGACAGAAGGGCCAAAAGAAAAAAAAAATTTGTGAAGATGGCCTTCATCATATGGCTGCTGTGCTGATAAAGAAAATAGAACTCTAGTAAAGTGTGTGGGGAGAACCGCTGAAAGAGATGCAGCATGCCTATTGTGTTCTTAAAACCTAACTCAGATGGTTTTCACAGATGATTGTCACATTATAGAAATTGAGATCAATGGTTGGCATTTTTTACTTTTTTCTTTGTATCTGCTAAAACATAAATACCTTTTTATTTGCATTTTGAAATATGGCATCAATGTCCTTGGTTATTGATTTGTGAATAACTTTGTAAGATCTGGAAAATTTCACCCCAGTTTTCTCTGATAAAATGTCTTGGTCAACTTATAGACCCCAAGTCTGAATGCATTTACTGTTTTTATCAATAGCCACGACTCCTCTTTTCTCATCTCCTCCACTAAGGCAGGCATGTTTTGAAGTTTTTTGATGGGTGATTTGTGAAAAGTTCCTTCTAATTGTAAGTAATGAACCTAAGTCCCCATTGTAAGGAACTGGAGTGTCGCCTGTACAGGTTGGCATTAGGTCGATAACAGCCGAAGGACGTGAGCAAGGCAAAAGATTTGGAGTGGAGCAGTTTGAAATGCGGACCTTTTCAAGAGATCGTCACTTTTTGGAAAACCTGGTCTCTCTTCTCTCTCGCCCTCTCTTCTGTGTTTGGTATTTTTTTCCTCTCCATTTGACTGCATGTGTCAGCCAATTTATTTATTTGTTGACGTAAAGATAACATTAATTTGTCAAATACATGGGAATCTATGATCTAGAAGTGCCTATATGTACTATTACATAAAAGGGAGAAATCCGCCTTGCAGCAGTCATCTAGAATACATTAATACTGTGTCAGTTTAGAGTCTGTTATTAAGGAGTGTGCTAAGCAGTAACTAATTTTGAGCTTTCTGCGGTTCAAAGTGAGTCAATTAAAATCCTATTGACTGAACAAAGGCGCCGTGGATACATGAATACGGCTAAAGCCTTGAATTGAATAATACTAGGACCTTTTTGGTCCTGTTGAGGATACTTCTTATCGTGGGTAAAGTTAATTTCACAAGGGATAAAGGAAACTGGAAAATTTTCTAGAAATTGATAACCGCATCATTTGTTATCTAAGAGTTTGTTATAGGAATCTTCCATCTGTCCCTGAACAGCCTCCCTTCCCCGCCAACACATCCCCCCCCCCCCCCCAACTTCTTCCTTCCCCCTAGATTGGAGTTGTTTTCCTGGCTAAGTTTAGGTCTGATAAGCTTCTTATAGCCAAATATGAATCTAGGACAATAAAAATCTGTCTTAGCAGATCATATGGCAAGAAAAGATATTTATGCTCAGCAAATGGAATATATATTTTTTCGATTTAACTCTCTAATCCGTCCTTTGACAGAAACTGGGTGAAGGTGTGAAAGGGGTTTATATCTCAATAGATGTGGATTGTCTAGATCCTGCATTTGCTCCCGGAGTGTCTCATATTGAGCCAGGAGGTCTCTCGTTCCGCGATGTTCTAAACATCCTCCATAACCTCCAAGGTGATGTAGTTGCAGCAGATGTGGTTGAGTTCAACCCACAGCGAGACACTGTGGATGGTATGACTGCAATGGTAGCCGCTAAGCTGGTAAGAGAACTGACTGCTAAGATATCAAAATGATAAATGCCGGCCTTGGCTTCCTCACAAGACTTTTAAAGGTTATCATTCTTTGATGCACCTGCAATGCAAATGCTTCCAGCATATCAAGAATAATTCATCCTTTGATTTCAAAACAAGGATTTTTTTAATATTAATCCCTGATGGTTGCTGGGAAAACTTTTGTAGCTTATATATCTGTCTGGTTTAACATGAAAACTAGCCATGATATTGTTGCACCTTACAGGTGGAACATTGTTGTACGTAGACTCCAGCCAAAATTAAGAAGTAGCACAACATTATCAAGTACTTTGTTTTGTCTCCATGTTTTGCAATGTTCATAAGATTAATCAACAAAAGGTGATTAACTAATGGTAGAATTAACAATTCCATGATGTTATTCACCAGGGAATAGGGATTTCTCTAGAAGGGTGAATCCATGGTTAATCTTTCTCAAGCTTTTTCTCGACCGCCGAAAACAAAAAATAGATAATTAAGAAGTTCGTTCAGTTTCGATTACCACCGCATCATAATTTGGTTCAGTCACATTCTTCTATGTAGAAAATTTTTATTGAAGATTATAATCTTTGACATCCCACTGGAGATACCTTGGGGAAGGGAACAAAGAGCATATCATGGACTCCCATGAAAAGGTCGAAATTCACCCACAAATAACTCTCCCCCATGTAAAATTATCCCTCTACTGACTTAGCAAGCTTTTATATTTCACCCAAATTTGTAACTTCAATTTTGCCAGCTTCTTCTCGCTTCTGCAACGATATATCCTTGTACCTGTTAGCACTTATACCGTAAAAAACTAAGTTAACCATGGCCAAACCAGCTGTTAGAAAGAAAAATCTGTCCAAATGACCGTCGTTGAGATTCGGAGGAACCCATCCTGGCTTCCCATTCCTAGATGTGATTTTCGACACCACTGTCAGCATAAGGGATGCCACATAGCTTCCTATTGCCGACGAAGACATCGACAAACCCATTCCCAGACTTTTCAATCCGTCGGGTGATTGCGAAGCGAAAAATTCCATTTGGGCCACATAGACAAATGCTTCAGACACTCCTACAAGTATATACTGTGGAGCCTGCCAAAGAATGCTCAAAGAACTCGTCTCTTTACCATGGTGGGTAGCATGTTTTAGTCTTCGTTGCTCGACAATGCCTGCAATTATCATGGCTGCTACGGCTATGGCCAGTCCGATCCCCATCCGTTGTAGCTCGCTCGGAGGCTTTGGTTCTCTCTTAGTTAATTTCACGAACAGGGGAACAACGAGTTTGTCATAGGAAAGGATGAATGCAGATGTGCTTACGATGTCAAACGCAGTCATGCTGGGTGGAGGAATGTGAAAGTTCCCGAGTCTCGCGTCCATGGCGGCCCCTTGCTCGACGAAAAGCGAGAGCATTTGAACGAAGACTACGGAGGAGAAGATGGTGCAGAGCCAAACGGGAAATAGCCTGAGTATGCATTTGACTTCTTCAACCTGTGTGACAGTGCAGAGACGCCATGGGTTTGGATTGTTGAGCGACAAGTTCCTTTCCGATGAGTTAATAATAGCAGCTCGATCAAGAAATCTGCTTGCAAAAGAAAATCACACTACCCCATGCATACAAAGTACTTAAAAACTTTATAAAGAGGGATATTATAATTTATATATGCTTATCTAAATGCATGAAACTTACTTGAAGTCTTTTGTGTGGAGGATTCTCCTCATCCCATTTCTCTCACCCTCCTGTTCAGCGACTTGATGAAGACGACCTCCATTTGGGGGCACAACAAGATGCATATTCCTCATGGAAGCAACTAAAACTTGACAGAACCTTGATATAGGATTCCCACAAGGCTTAAAATGCCTGAATCTTAAACTTCCACTCAACAGCAAAAGAAATCCAACAGCAGCGCTACCGGCACATATCCAAAACACAACCTCCCACTTCCCTATGTTCACTATATAAACCAATATTGTCTCTGCAACCAAGCTTCCAAGATTTACTGCCACGTAAAAGTAGCCGTAGAATGAAGTCTTGGATTGCTTTTCTTTGGAATCCTCCTCATCGAATTGGTCTGCACCAAATGTAGCTAGCGCAGGTTCGGAGGCTCCATTTCCAAGAGCTATTAGATATATGGCTATGTAAAACATTGCCATTTCGGCTGGTGCATGAGTTCCACATAGCTCGCCTATTTTGCCACAGCCATGAGGTTTGAGCAGAAAAAGTTGGGTTGACAAGGATAGAGCCACCAATCCCTGCAAAATTACAAGAACTTCACGACTCAGCCTTCAATCTGCTTTGGCGTATATAATTAGCGAATATGGTCACTGATACACTCGAAATTCTCATGCCAGAAGAGGTCGATGTGAAAGCTGGAAATTCTACTTACAACTGCGTATACAACTTGGAATACGACACAAGTGAGGTATCTTCCTAAGTAGGAATCACTTAGAAAAGCACCAATTAGTGAGAAAAGATATGCAGTTCCCATCCATCTGCTGAATGTGTTGGCTGCGTCTGCATTTGTCTGCCTCAGCACTGAGTTGGAGAATATAACCAGATTTACTTCCACTCCAGCAAATGCAAGTATAGCTAGCCCTTGGTTCACTGTCAAATCAACAGTCAAAAAATGTGCTATTCTACCAAGATTAACTAGGTGTAGAAGAAGACTAGAGTAAAGTTACCTAATATCAGCATCCCGCTTCCCCATCTGCCTGTCCTCCCCTTCACGGCTGGTTTGCCATACCAATCGATAGATCCATCTCTAGTGCTTGCATTCTCCTTTCTGTCTTCCTCATCCTTCATCCCATCAACTTCCTCCCTCTTCCGTTCAAATTATACCAGAAAGTTGTAAATATTGACACAAACGGCATTTATCTATAACTATTACTCAAATGTCATTTATCTGAACTGTCAATTTCATCACACTAGGCCTCTAAAGTTTCACGATTTATCTATCTCAACTTATCTGCCTATTTCTCTATTAAAGATGACGGAAAAAAGTCTGAAACGATGGAAATCCTTCAATTCATTCGGTCTCTTAGGATATTTCTATTGGGGGTATTTTTGTCTTTTTTGGGTCTCTTCTCACATTAAATAGAGAAAATAGATTGAGGCCTGAAATTGATAAATTGTGAAACTTCTAAGTACTTAATGTAATGAAATTGAAAGATTGTACTTTAATAATATTTAAGTAATAGTTTTGGAGCCAAAAGTAAAGATTTTTTAAACACGAAAAAAGAAAGAAAAGGTATTGTAAGGAGGATTAGCAGTAGCTGGACTGGTAGTGATGGATGAAAGACTTCGCTTTACTCCAAACATTGGATTCCTTGGACAGAACTGAAAGGCTGTGTTTATGAAAGAAAATGCGTGTAAGAGGGAGAAGGGAAGGAGGCAGGAAAAGCTGTCCAAGTGGGGCAAACCATAATCTTAGAAGAAGATTTCCAGAAGTTGGGGGACCGAAAGTGAATTAGCAGGAACCACATATAAGCAAAACATCACAAAACAAGTACTGAAAAAGGAAAAGAAGAAAAACAATTTGTTTGCTTTAAGAAACCTCCATGTAGTTGTACCTTGGAGCTGACAGCGGAAGATCCACGTGATCCTTGTTCTTCTGCATTCATCGTGATTTTCGAGAGTTTTAGAGAAGGGCCCGATGAACGGGGGGATTAGAGACAGTGAAGGGTCAGTCAAGCCTACATGTAGTCCGGGGAACCGTAGAGGATAGTTTAGGCAATGCGCAATTTTTTTATTTTATATTTTTTTAAAGGCACGAGTTAGGAACTTGCCATGCAAAGCAAAAATTCAAGTCTCCCGTGATCTGGTCACTGGTGGACGAGAGTTTTGTACTGCCTGGTCTGGATCTTGCCCATGTCAAAACTCAAATGTAATGGGCGAGGCATCCGAATACTGCTAATTAATGCATCATTTATTTTTCCAAACAAAATAAGAACCACTTTTTGCCTTGCCAGCTCAACTTAATTAAAAACTTACCTTGAAAAGCAAATTACAAAAAGTCCATATCACCTTTCTTAAATTAACATATTTAATGAACATTTCGTCAATAATCTCGCGTGCATTTTCTCTCTCGTTTTAGCGGTAATCTTATACGCATTCTTTTCTCGATTTCAAGAGGAATATACACTAATTGTTTCTTCAATTTTGATTTTGTTGATACTGATACAGTCAAGTTTTTAAAAAGAAACATTGTCAAATTTTAATGTATGATTCTGTTTAGTTTGATTGAATAGAGCAACAAATGAAATAGTGAACTTTAGGAAAATGTTTATTATACAGAATCTTCAAATACTGGATAAACTGTATCAATTGTTTGAACGTGAGTTTGAGTCATATTTTTGTTAAGCAAGTCATTTATTTAACAGCACACGTAAACAAGGGACAAAAAATGTGTACGTCCAGTGGTGGATGCAGAGGGGCAGCCCTAGGCGGCCGCCACCTATTGCACCGCCCAAAATAAAATTTTATATATAAATTTTTTTATTTTTTATTTTTTTGACCTAGACCTATGGGGGCCCGACCCCTATAGACCCAGATCAACCTTCTCCTTCTCCTCCTTCTTCTCCTTCTCCCATAAAATTCGACATCTATAAATTTTGATCCTGCATCCGTCAACGTGTACATCTACCTAATAGAAAGACTACTCCATAGTAAGGTTTAACCTAACAAGAGTAGCTACTTTGGTGATTATTTTCTTTTTTCTTTTTTTAGAAAGAGCCCCACTGAATATCACCGTGGATGGGGACCATTATATAGAGATTTGGAATAAATCTCGTTGAATTTTGCATTTTTGTTTTGGATAAGTCCTTCGCAAAGATCCTTTTTTTTCTTTGTGTAAGTAATAATATTTGTATTACAAAAACTCACGTACAGGTTAGTGTCCTGCTGTCCTTACTGAGTTGCAAAAGATCTCAAAACACAGAAACTCCGATCAGGATTTTTGTTTTTTTAGTCAGTCCAATCAGGATATTACATCAACAACACTGGTAACTCAGCTAACGGTAGCATTCCATACCCGATGTAATCGGCAGCGACACAAAATCCCAGACTGTGGCACCCCAAAATCCTAAGGAGCAGCAAGGGGTAACACTCGAGTACAAAAAAAAAAAGGATAAAAATAAATATAATATTTTACACCTGAATTTAAAAATTTTCGTTAATTTTGACAGAAATTAATTTTTTTATCTCTAAAATTATACTTTACCCTCATAAAAGAATCACTACTAAAAAAAATTATAAAAATAAAATTATCATTTCAAGCACGTTATTTTTTTGTCCAAATTAAGAAAAAAATTTAACAAATAATACTAACTGTCTAAAATCAATAGTTAGAGTCACTTGGACTACAGTTTAATAAAAATAATAAATAAAAGTATAAAGTGTCAAGATCTTATAATTAAAGAGTGATGTATAAAGTGTAAAATAATAAATAAAAGTATAAAGTGTCAAGATCCTGTAATTAAAGAGTGATGTATAAAGTGAATTCATCCCGCAAGTTAAAGTTAAAGTTAAAAAAAAAAACAAAAAAAAACAAACCAAAACAAAACAAGACCCCAAACCCATACACAACAATCGACAACCAGAAAAGAAAAAGGAGTCTATTTGGTTTCTTTTGCATCAGACTCCATTCTGAAATCCTTTCATTCTTCTGCATCAGACTCCTTCCTTGATTTTTTGGGCCACTTTTCTTCATTAGACCAATCACTGCTTGGTCCTGCCTCATCGTCATCACGACCTCTCTTGACATGCACCAAATCCATTCTGCAATCTCCAGAGATATCAGAATCGTGGTGTTGCACCAGGTTTTCACATTCCCCTATTACATTTGGTTCCTCAATTAGTAGATGAATTCCACACTTCTTGACTTCAAAGTCTCCTTTACACTTGAAGTGAAACTCTACTTCTTTTCTACTTGCCATCTCAGCTTGGAAATATGAAACGGGTACATAGCTTAGAAAGCAATGCTCTTCACGGATGTCAAAAATGGAACCACTCATTCTCCCCAGAATGTTGCTTTCAATTCGAATCTCTGGTAGGGCAAACTCCCGCGTTGTTTCTATCTTGGGTCCATAAACAGCGCAAACAAACAATCCCTTGATTTCGCCCTCTGAAAGCGACGGTGCATTAAAGCGTATTGGAGATCCAAAACTCCGATAGCTGAACCAGTTTGGAACCTGACCCCCGGGGATCAAAATGGAACGATAGCCACCACACTTGGACAGATACTATTTCACAAAATAGAAAGATTACATCATAAACGAGAGAGAGAGAGAGACAGAGACAGAGAGAGAGAGAGAGAGAGAGAGTACCTGGGAAAGACTATTCCTGAAATCATATGCTAGATTGTCACACCTTTCCATGTGAAGTTGTACAGCTGATCCTTCCAGGTTCCACACGTGTGGGAGACTTTGCAATGATGTGCAACCATTTGCATAAAACTCATATAAGCTTGAAGGGAGTTCTGAAATTGAATGAAGACTAGTACACTCATTCAACCGGAATACAGATAATTTTGAAAGACGACCGATGCAATGAGACAGACTACGAAAATTGTTTTTCGATAAATCCAATTCTTCAAGTGAAGACAAACACCCAAGGTCAATAGGAATTCCGTCTTCAGACAAATTGCAATCACTCACATCTAGCTTCCTCAAAGAACATAATCCAGAAACGGAAGCCGGTAGCAAACTCATGGTGTTTGACCTTCTCAACGATATCCCAGCTAAAAAACGTGACCACCAAGACTTTGAGGATTGCCCTCTGCAGCCTGATAATGATATAGTTTCAAGATTTTTCAGAAGACCACAAGTGGATGGCAATTGCTTAATAGCAGTTCTATCTGCCAGTAACTCTTTTAGAGCCATCATCTTCCCCATTTGATCTGGTAGCTCATCAAGTTTTAAGCAGCCACACAAGTTAAGAATTTCAAGAGATTTTAAGCTAGAAATGCTTTCTGGAAGATTCTTCAGGTTCTTACATCCTTCTAGATTCAGCAATACAAGCTTCTCTAGAGATCCAATGGACTCATGAACCCCAACCAAGCTTGAGCAATCTTGAAGTATCAGTATCTCCAGCTGGGGTACTTCAAAAAAATTTGGTGATTTGGTGAGGTATCTTGAATGACTGAGATCAAGGACTTTCAACTTGTTGAGTATCTGTCAAAATTGTTAAAAAAAAAAAAGTTGCTGAGTTATAATAAGATATTAATAGAGAGGCAAAATTTAATGCAAAATTTACTATACTTTGATCTCCTTCCAGACTTCTTTCACACTACTATATTGCATGTCAAGGATAACAAGGTTCTCAAGATGAAAACTTGGTGGTAGAAATTTCAGACGGCAATTATGCCAATGAAGCCATCTTAGCTCTTTGAAGAGATCTTTGTTGCTTCCTGTGAGATGTACACCATCCACTTGGAGCAATCTTAAATTTCTCATCTTTGCAAATGCTTCAGTTTTCAAGTGTACATCTTCAAGATGTAGATTAAGGATGAGACCCTCTACTGCTTCCGATCCCTGGCAACAAAGATATCTTAGCAATGCAAATCCTCACTAAAGCTAGAACACAAAAGGAGGTTACATTCCCACCATAATTAAGAAAAAAGAAAAAGCAAAACACTCATTTGATTTAGACATGCTCATAACTGCGCAAAAGTGATTGCATATGTTTTTAATATGACAAAGCTTCAACTGTTTACTAGACCTAAAAAGTCATGTTGATAGAATATCCAAATTTTGAGTATTTGGAAGCAACACAAAGCTCCCATGAATACCTATACAGGGACTACACTCTGTGCAGTACATGTGAATGTGTTGATAGAACATAAATGCATATTCCCCTTACCAGGTGTTTGCTAAGCACGTTTAAGACATCCTCGTGAAACCACAATCTATTACGTTTTCCTGGATCACTGGGTGACTTCTCACGAACAATCTCTCTTCCCATATCACGAACCAGATCATGCATCCTCAAGTCATTATTCTCATTAACAGTCAGTAGAGACCTCTGAATGAGAATACTAATACCAATAGCTGGAAAGAAGCCACAGCCATCTAGTATTTTGTGGACATAGTCTCTGTCCCTGCCGATAAAGAAACATGCAATATCCAGGAATATATCCTTCACTGTCTCATCATCTAATGAATCGAAGCTTATCCTAAGTATTTCTTGAATCTGTCGGTGAGGAATTCTTTGTAACTTTTCCAATGCGTTTTTCCATTCAATAATACTCCTTCCTAATAGATAAGAACCCATTACTTCAAGAGCTAACGGAAGTCCTTTGACATAATTCACTACACCAATAGAAAGTTCCCGGAAATCTACATTTGGATGGCTCATCCTAAAGGCATGCCAACTAAAAAGTTGAAGAGATTCCTCATGATCCAAGTCTTCAACCTTATATTTTCCATCTACTCCTAGTTCAGACAGCAAATGTGCATCTCTAGTTGTTGCGATGACTCTGCTTCCCGGACCAAACCATTTTGAATCTCCGGCTAATGAATTTAGCTGTTTGAAATGATCTACATCATCAAGAACAACAAGAACTCTTTTGCAACAAAGTCTTTCCTTAATCAGATTGATTCCTCTATCAACGTTGCCAATCTTCAACTTTCTTTTCAAGATATCGGAAAGAAGTTGTTCTTGTAAATTAACTAAACCATTGTGCTGTTCCGAAACTTCTTTAATGTTTAAAAGACAGCTGCTTCCTTCAAATCCATGACGTATTTTGTTATAGACAGCTTTCGCTATGGTTGTTTTACCTATTCCACCCATCCCATAGATACCCACAATGCGAACATCATTTGTTCCAAGATCTAACAAAGCTTTCATTTTTTCAACACGAGAATCTATTCCTACAGGATGTACAGCAACATGCAAGTGAACCGGGTTCACATTATGCAAAACTTCTTCAACAATCTTCTCAATGAACTTTGATTCATACCTGACATCATAGTTAACATACAAAATAAACAAAAAACTGGCTACAAGGAAGAAGCAAGGAAACTATGTATGCACATATTGTTGCGTTCTATCCTATCTATCAAGAATATACTTAAAGTGTTCTTAATAATTACTTGACCTACCAATGACATGCCATAAAAAATAAAAAAATAAAAAATTCTTCAATGACAAAGCCATTATCTGTTTCAAAGGAAGTTGGTTACAATATGATTTCTCTCAAGGGTATGACTTTTAATGTCAAAGAAGATCCTCAACTATATAATTCTAGAAGAATCAAAAAAACAAAATATATAATTCTAGAAGAAAGATCTATGTCGAAGAGGCCATGATCTCTATGTACTAGAAGGATCGATATGTTCCTTCTAGCTGGTTTTGGCTTGCCTTTGGTAAAGGTTATGAGAGATTATTCATCTGCGACAAAGCTGTAAGTCTATCTAATAACATTCAGATTTGGCTTTGCATCACTTATTTCAAGATGCTAGTGCAAGCGAAGAAATTCTGTGTAATACCCCGTCCCAACAAAGATATTAAGTGAGTAATTGGAATTTTAAACGAAGAGATAATTGCTTGATTCTATTTTTTATTTTTGGATAGAGGTTGAATCGTATTTTCAAATTTAAAGGTGCTGAGATGGAGATGTGATCTATATTTGAATTTAAAGGTTAAGATATGGATAAAGATTATTCTTATGTTTGAATTTGAAAGATATGGATAAGGATCTTATATTTGAATTTAAAAGTAATGAATAGAGATATGTTTGAATTTTAAAGATATAGATAAGGATCTTATATATGAATTTAAAAATGATGGATAAAGATATGTTTGAATTTTAAAAGTTGAAGAAATCGAGGTTAATAAATAAACGTAGAGAATGTATATTTAGGTTCCAAGAGTTTGTCCGGCAATTATTAAAGAAGTTTTAAGGATTGGCTAAGCGTTTGAGGTAAATAGTTCTTCAATGAGATTTTTAAACGTGCACCGTATTTTATATGATTTTGATGTATTATTTGCGGAATTGAACAAATTTTGTGTAAAATGATATTGTTGAGATTTCGTGAAATTTAATTAAAATATTTACTTTTTTTGATGAATATACTGTAATAATTGTTCTTGCGCTGGTGATATATATATATGTGGCCAATTTATCCTTGTGGTATGCGTGGCCAATTTAATACCCCTCGTCGTATTTGGAAGTCTTTGTCGCCTATAGGTCTATGTGGCTAATCATTGGTATTTTTCCTATATCGTGTGACCTTGAATATTTTTGTTACAAACTTGTATTTTTCAGTTTGATATGTCTCATAGTGTTTTTTTTTTTTTTCTTATTATGAGAAAGGGGGCTTTCGGGAGTGAAAATTTTGGGAGTTAGAAATTTTGAGAGTTTTAGGGTTTGTGAAAAAGTAAAGATATTTTATGGGATTTGATGAAAAAGTGAAGAGAGAGAAATTTAAATGAATATTATAATAAAAAAAGAATAAATTGAGGAGGAGAGAGAGATTATTTTATAATTTTTTAATGTGGGTAGAAATTTTTAACACCACCAAAATTGTCTTTTCCCCAACCTCTATTGACTTGCTACCTACTGAGCTAGTCGTAGCTTACCATTTACTCTCATATTTTTCAGAGTTGTCAGAATTAGAGAAGTTCAAAGAGCTTCAGATAGATTTGTGCTTCAAATGCGTGTTTTGCAAGAGTACTTTTGGAGATTAATTTTGGGAAAGTCGTTATGTAATTCTTTTGGGAGATCTTCATCGATGTTGGAAAATATCAAATATGCTAATATAAATTTTAGAACTTGGATTGATATTTGTAGGCTTTTTATGGTTTATAAATATATTGCTGAGGTTGTAATAATTAATTTTAAAATATTGAGGGCTAGATAAATGATTAGCCATGGTGAAAAAAAACCTTATTTTATACGAAAATCTTTCCATTTGGAGTTTAAGCCCGGGGTGTTATAGCTAGTATCACAGCATAGGTTTATGATTCTATAGACTATTAGGAGGATTTTCATTGAGTTAGAGCATAGGTTGTGATATATGGTCAAGGATTTCAATTGAAGTGAGATTATAGATTTAAATTTGAAAGAGATTTAAAGTATTGATTATTCTATTAAGGATAAGAGTTAAAGTTATGGGCTTGTTTCGAGGATATTGATGTTGATCTTAATATTGTATGAGCTTGGGTCTTAGGCTTGAATTGTGTTAATGGAAAAATTGTGAAGTGATTTTGTATGATCAGAGTGCGCAGCAAAAGCGTGAATGATTTGTGATTTGGTTTGTTAATGGATTTATTCTTTATGGAAGGTGCCACAAATTTTGGGAAGAAATTTCTTTTAAGGAGGGGAGATTGTAATACCCCGTCCTGAAAAGGTAATAAGTGAGTAATTTGTATTTTAAACGAAGAGATAAGGACTTAGTTCTATTTTTAATTTTTGGATAGAGGTTGAATCATATTTTCAAGGTGTGAGATAGAAATGTGATATATATTTGAATTTAAAAATTAAGATATGGATAAAGATTATTCTTATATTTGAATTTGAAAGATATGGATAAGGATCTTATATTTGAATTTTAAAAGTGATGGATAGAGATATGTTTGAATTTTAAAAGTTGAAGAAATCGAGGTTAATAAATTGACGCAGAGAATGTATATTTAGGTTCTGAGAGTTTGTTCAACAATTATTAAGAAGCTTTAAAGATTGGTTAAACGTTTGAGGTAAGTGGTTATTCAATGATATTTTTAAACGTGCATCGTATTTTATAGGGTTTTAATGTATTATTTGGGGAACTTGAACAAATTTTGGATAAAATGAGATTGTTGAGATTTCATAAAATTCAATTGAAATATTTATAACTTGTTTTGGTGAGCATACTGTGAAAATTGTCCTTGCTCTGGTGATATATCTATATAGCCTGTGTGGCTAATATGATACCCTCGTGGCATTTGGAGGTCTGTGTGACCATTAGTGATTTTCCTATATTGCGTGGCCTTGGATATTTTTGTTACAAACTTGTATTTTTGAGTTTAATATGACTCACAGTGTTTTTTTTCTTCTTCTAGATTTCGGTTATTATGAGAAAATTATCTTTTCCCCAACCCATTGACTTGCTACTTACTGAGCTCACCACTTATTCTCATATTTTTCAGAGTTGGCAGAATTAGAGAAGTTCGAAGAGCTTCAGATAGATTTGTGTTTCAATGCGTGTTTTGCAAGAGTACTTTTGGAGATTAATTTTGGGAAGTCGTTATTGTAATTCTTTTGGGAGATCTTCATCGATGTTGGAAATATCGGATATGCTAATGTAAATTTTAGGGCTTGGATTGATATTTTGGGCTTTTTATGGTTTATGAATATTTGATGAGGTTGTAATAATTAATTCTGAAATATTGGAGCCTAGATAAATGATTAGTAGTGAAAAAAAAAGCTTTATTTTATACTGAAATCTTTCCATTTGGAGTTTGAGCATGAGGCGTTACATTCTGGGCATCCATATGCCTACAAGTGGATCTGGCAACCATGAATTTCACGATGTGAAGTCCCTAAACTTGAACACAAAGGATGATCAACGAATCATCGCAGTTTGGGTAATTAATATTAATCAGGCTTCGTCCAAGTATTAGATGCATCCCGACAATGATGGAAGCATGCCCAAATTAGTTTGAACTTCTTATGACAGACGAAAATTTGTCTTTAAAAAATCAATTTCCTCCTAATAGCTAAGATAAAAGCAAATCTCAGAAAACATAAACATAAACAATTGAATAAAAAAAGGGAAGTAAGCGGTACCCATTTGCAAGATTCTGGAGATCCCAGCCGGCAATATTTGCAGCTTCAGTAAGAGCTGCTCTCCACTTCTGCAGCCTCTCCATCTCTGCCCGAAACCGCTCTTCATGCCTGGCGAATGCTTCGGCAAAAGTACCGGTCTGTTTTCGGACATGCGAGGGGTTCACATCGTAGAATATCGGAAGAAGAATTTGACCTATGGTATTCTTACAGTGTACGATCTCCACAAGCTCGTCAAGACACCAACTGGAAGAAGCATAATCTTTGGAGAAGACCACAATGGAAACCCGTGATCCACGAATCGCTCTGAGCAATTCGTCGGAGATGAGCTTCCCTCTCGGAAGCTCGTCGTCATCTCGGAAGGTGTGAATTCCAGCTTGCACCAAGGCCGTGTAGAGGTGATCGGTGAAGTTCTTGCGGGTATCCTCGCCTCTGAAACTCAGGAAGACATCGTGATTCCAGCTAGGGATGGAAGGGTTTGAGCAGCCATTTGAAGGAAAGAGGTGTTTTGTTGCGCTTGAGATCGACTGGACTGGAAAAACGAAATAAATCCTGTGAGTTTTAAGGTATGCTTTGAAACAAAGATTTTCCCCGGTTTTTCCAAGTAGTTGGGACTGAGAATGGAGACAGACTGATCAGTGGGGTTGTAGGGTCAAAATCCCAACGGCGTCTTTTTATACCGAAGCGATTCGTTTCTCAAAGAGACTGGAAGAAGAAAAGAAACGTTTCAGAGTAGTTAAAACAAGTGTGTTAATTACAATTTTCCCTCCAACTGGTAGCACATTCTCAAAAACTTTCTTAAACCACATGTTGCGACTCACTCCATCACAGATATGATTCTGTCCTTCCCTCAAATTTTTTTTTTATTATGTGCGATCTTTTTCATCCCATATAAACAATATTTAGAACAATATTTACGTGAAAATATTAACTTATCCCTTCCTTTTCACTTTGTTTAAGAAAATAAAAAATAAATTTATCCAAATTCGATTTCTGTTTGAAAATGATGCTGAATTTTAAAAAGCTATAGGCAATGGCGATTTGATATTCATGTGGTATTGAGAGGAAATTATGGCTATGTTTAGTTTAGTTCTAAAAATATTTTTTGTGTTTGTTTTTATTGAAAGTGATGTAAATTATTTTAGGATTGATAAAATATTTGTTAAAAATGGTTAGAATTTAAAAAATATATATTAAAATTATTGAAGTTCGTTAAGAAGTATTGAAACGAGAAAAAATTTCGAATTTTTTTTTTTGAAAATTAGTCAAACATACCTATAATTAACCGTTCAAACAAAAAATGAAAAATGTAACAGTTATTTTTCCTTCGACGCTATCGCCAAACTCTGGGAAGAGACCCTCTGTGTGCGTCGTAGTTCCACGCACTTTCTCCCTCGTTGTGTGCCTGAAATGGCAGTTTCTTCAACGCTTTCCCGCCTAAACCTCCTCCCCAGACCTTCGCTTCCCAACCCACTAACCATTCTCGGACCTGTAAATCCCCGCTGGAGGCCAAAAATCCGGCCCATGTGGGCACCTCTCAATTCATCGTCCAACTCCTTCTCGGCCCATTTTTCCACTCCCCAAAATTCCAACTCCATTTTCCCAAATCTCCACACCCAAATTCCGGGACCCGACGACGATTTAGTTGTTCTTGGCATCGAAACCAGCTGCGACGACACCGCCGCCGCCGTTGTAAGTCGCCGAGTTTTACCTTTTTTTCCTGGGGCTTTGTAATGATATTTGACTTGTTGTGAGTTTTCTGTGGTGTCGTTTAATGGGTTTGGTTTTTTTTTTTGGGGGGGGTGTTGTTTGTTAGGTAAGGAGCAGTGGTGAGATTCTCAGCCAAGTTGTGTCTTCTCAGGTATAATGTGTATTGGATTTTTTTCGTGACAATTGTATATGTTCCCAGCAAATAATCATGCAGTTATAGTTTGGTCGCAGATCCATTTCAATGCTATTATTATCCTTAATTTGCTTTTTAAATTTTTCATTGCCTCTTTGAATGGCCATTGGCCCAATTCAAGATAGCTACGGGAGAAGAGGTCTTCTGATGTATTCTGTATGACGACGTTCTAGTAGGCATATCTTGTTAGGTTGGCGATGAATTAATTGTTAAGATTGGAAGTCGCTTCATGAACCAAAGGAAGCTCAGTAATTCATTGGTCAAGGCTGTGAATGGCTGAACGCGGTGGTCTATAAATTAGGTCGGTATATGCTCTACAAAGTATTAGTCTAACACCCCGATAAAAGGACATGTTAAGTTGTGCGGCATGGTTTATACACTTACAAAATACTTCCTTCGATATATTCCATCAGCCTTAGATATCTTTTTTAAAATTTTGAAAGTGGTGGTGCTAAATGAATTTAGAAGGGGCGATTGAGATGTTGTGGCACTGTGGTCTCACTATAAATTCTCTTTTGAAAGCAAAAATGCAAGTCTCCTTTCCACGAAGTCTTGAAATTACTTTATATCCTGTTAACATTTTAGCATAAACAAATGGCAGAATTAGGAAGCTGCTTCAGTGTTGATCTACACTAGTGATTGTTTTGCTCCCGTCCGCTATGTCTTGTACGATGTGTTGTGGTTAGCATACATAATATAAACTTATGTTCTGCTTATTGTGCATGTCATTATCTAATTGTAAGTCTTCATTAACCAAGGCAGATCTGCTTGCTCGATATGGAGGTGTTGCTCCTAAAATGGCAGAAGAAGCACACTCACGAGTGATTGATCAGGTCTCTTAGCTGCATAACAAGATTCCCTTCTAGTAGGCATTTTCTCGAAATGCCCGAGGTTGATATTTTTGTCCATATCATGAGCATTGTTTATTCTGCAAAAACCACTATGTCAGACACTAGATTTGCTCTCAGTTACCATTCATACATCATCACTCTTGTCTCACCTTTAAAGTATTTCTATAAAGGTATATTTTCTGATCTTGGAGCCTAGGTTATTGGAATTATTGCATTACTCATTTTTTAGTGGGATTTGAAGCATTACAATTGTGTTATTGCTTGACCTAAATTTGAGCTTATTAATTGCAGGTCATACAAGAGGCGCTTGATAAAGCTAACGTTAGTGAGACAGATCTGTCAGCTGTTGCTGTTACTATTGGCCCCGGATTGAGCCTTTGCCTTCGTGGTAATTTGAGAGATTGCTATCTTTGTGTGTGTTAACTCCCCCCAAATTCTCTCTAACTTCCAATGCGAAATAGGTGGATATTGGCCCTGTCCTCCTATTATGAGATATGGAGTGTCTTTGTGATGAATGCTGTTGGGGTTGCTTAATAGTATAATAAGTATGACACTGTATAGAAAAGAAAGAATTATGTAGAATACTGCTTTTGGGCTGTTAAGTCCAGTCAAAAGGATGCCCAGGCTTCAAGTTAACGGGTTGCTGAAATTTTTCTCCTATCCCTCTGTTCAATTACTATCCAAATGATGCTCAGGATTCGAGTTGCTTAGTAATAATTCTCCAGAACTTTACAATATTTAGAAAGGACTGCATTATTATGGATCTTAAAAATGAGATGATTTAGGATTCTTGCCATCTCATTCGGAGGAATTTTTCTTGCTTGCTTAGACTTATTTCCTCATCAAATTGCAATGCAGTTGGTGTGAGGAAAGCTCGGAGAATTGCCAGTAGCTTTAATCTACCAATGGTTGGTATACATCACATGGAGGCTCATGCTCTAGTGGCCAGGTAGGAGAGTGACATCTAATAATGTAGTACAGGTTGCACTTCAAGTACATTACATGCACAAGGTACATTTGAGAATACAACTTGGTATGATGTTTGGTTGTGCTTCTGAACATAAATAATGCTGATGTTCAAGTGCTTTTATGGGCTCTCAAGATTGTAAAGTAAGGTGCTTTTGACTATGTCTTTTCTTTTCTAGGTTAATCGAAAGGCAGCTACGATTTCCTTTCATGGCCCTGCTTATTTCAGGTTAGAATACGTGCTTCTTCCCTAGCTGGCTTTATATCAATGACTGTCGGATATGTCTAAAATTGCTAATTTTAATTTCTCTGATGCCTCTTACCAAATTAGCCTAAGTTCATGCAGTACAGAACATCGTGTTGTGAGCACACTTGCGTAGCCAGAAATGATAGATGAGGCTTCTATCTTCCAGATCAAACCTTGTTGCTTTCAAAAAGGAGGACCAACGATTTAGGTTAATGGGAAATGAGCAATTCCCTTTAAGGGGTAATATCATAGTTCGCCCCATAAATATGGGATAAAATCAATCTCGCCCCCCTAATTATGAAAACGACGATTTATGTCCTCTAACTTTTGAAAAATCAATGTACCCCCTCTCCCGTACAAATCAGCCATTAAGTCTAACGGAACATATGTAAAATGACCAAAATACCCCTCTAAGGCAATTTTAAAAAATAAATAAAATTCGAGAAATAAATAAATTATTGAAATAGAGTTTCAATAATTTTATTTAAAAAAATATTACCTTTTTTAAAAAATATCATGATTTTATTTTTTTTTTAATATTTTTTAGTAATTTTATCTTGGAGTGGCATTTTGGTCATTTTTCATGTTTTTCCATCTGACTTAACGGCTGATTTGGACCGGGGGCATATATTGATGATTTTCGAAAATTAGAGGACGTTGATCGTCATTTTCATAGTTAGGGGGCCGAGATTGATTTCGCCCTATACTTAGGGAGTGAGACATTACCCCAATCGTGGAAGGAAGAGAACATGGCATTCTAGTTGCCTCAATTCCTAAAAGAAAGAACAATCATGAGATAAAGTAGATTAGATATAAAAACCTAATTAAGTTGGAGCATTGATGTGATCCTGCTTTGTTCTTTAAATATTGACTTTGTTTTCATTGTTGGCCCTCTTGATCTCCCTGGTACCTAATCTAGTTGGAGCATTGATGTGAGCATGGCCCTCTTGCTAACTTGTCATTCTTTTTCTTTTTTGAGCCAGCTTATTTGTCATTCATGTTTCTACAAGATGAATTATTCAATGATTTTGTTGCTACTGTTCTAGAAGCTCTTGGATCTTCCTGGATTAATCCAATAAGTTGGATTATATCTGAGTTCGATTGTTCCATCTCATTTGGTTACAATGGCCTTGATCAATATGATGGTTTTTATCACGTCTCTGTGTTTTAGGAGGACACAATCTACTTATTCTTGCTCAAGATCTCGGTCAATACATACAACTTGGAACCACAATAGATGATGCAATTGGTGAGGCATATGACAAGACAGCAAAATGGCTTGGTCTTGATATGAGAAGGAGTGGTGGGCCAGCTATAGAGGAGCTTGCTCGAGAAGGCGATGCAGAATCAATCAAATTCTCTGTACGTATCTTTTAGACACTCCAAACCCCCCCCCCCCCCCCCTCTCTTCATTGTAGATGTTTTTGGCAGAATGAGCTTATTAAGTTTTGCAAGAATATCCTTTTAGATTCCAATGAAGCAACATAAAGATTGCAACTTCTCCTATGCTGGTCTGAAGACTCAAGTGAGGCTGGCAATTGAATCCAGAAAAATGTACGTAGCATATGACCACAAAGGCGAAAAATTATATGCAAATCCAGTCTCCTGGTTCTTTCTGCCTGTTGAATTCTATTTGATTTGCATTCTTCCCCTTGAACTGTAAAGAGTACTTTAATTGAAAAATTGGACTATGTGAGATTTTGAAATTAGCAGATGCTCATATTTCAATAGAAGACAGAGTTCCTGAGGTTAAGAATTAAAGCATAAAAATGATGATAATTGCCTCCATTTGACTGTGAGTTGAGTGCCTCTATTGAAATGGCAGGAAGAACCAAATAGCAACCACTAAGAGAATTTGGCATTGTATGCATGCTTTCTGCATCTAATCTATTGCAGCAATTGTTGCATCTTTATTGCAATAACTGCATGTTTGGGGTTCAAGATGTCTGAGAGATATCAAAAGTTTTCACTGCATAAAATATGGAAAATCTGTATACAAACAAATTTTGGTTTAGAGGCAGTGAGTTTTGCTTATGTGAATAGTTACAAATTATGTTTGTTATCAGAGTTATTTAAATATGGGAGTTTTTAGTTGACAGTGGAGTGGCCTAATATTCTGGTCAGTGTTCTCTTACTTTGTTCAATGTATTCGCAGCAGCTCAATTATTTTCAAAACCTACATAGCCTTTTATAAGTGGTTCCGATAAGTGTATTCCAAGCTGCAGAGCAACAATAAGTATTGTTTCCATGAATAAAAAATTAGGCGAACAGAAAGTGCTTAAAATTTGACATTCTTTCCCTTTGAATCTCTTCATTTTTTTAATGTGTACTGTCTGTGTGCAGTAATGCCGAAATTCCCATTTCTTGTGCAAGTAGCCAAGACAGAAGTTCTCGAGCTGATATTGCTGCCTCTTTTCAGGTTAATACATTAATATAAACTTAGTTTTGGTGGACAAAGCATTCATGAGTCTTTAGTGTTCCTCTCGTAGTTCTTGATTTGTTTTGCGCCCCCTGACACTCTTTCCATGCAGCGAGTTGCGGTATTACATCTAGAGGAAAGGTGTGAACGAGCAATTGAATGGGCATTGAATATTGAGCCTTCTATAAAACATTTGGTGAATTGAACTGCGTTTTCAAATCACTGCTACCTCCTGTAAATTTTTCATACGTGTTAAGGAGCATATCATTCATGTATAATCTGCCTCCTGCAGGTAGTCTCTGGTGGTGTTGCATCAAATGAGTATGTTAGGGCTCGACTTGGCCATGTTGTCAAAAAACATAGCTTGCAACTTGTGTGCCCTCCACCCAGCCTTTGTACTGACAACGGTAAGCAATATTTCTGTGGCTTTGCTCAACTTGTGGTGAGGGTTTACCACCTGTAATAGAACAGAGACCTTAGCATACTAACCTAGAGTAGCTGATGGGACAATTATGTGCAAAATCAAAAGCCTTTTTTTTAGAGGAAATAGCTACTTTAGAGAGAGAGTGAAAGATATGCCTGAGCTGCACTTTGCCTTGCTTGGCTCAGGTTTATGAATAGTACTTGCCATATAGCACTTGACAAACATACGAGTTCTAAAACGGAGAAAGTTGCATAAATGAGCAAAGTTACCAGTAATATGCTTTTCAAATGATTGAGAATACGAGTCAATTGAGATTACCGGTTTAATTCTTATGTGACTAGGTGTAATGGTAGCTTGGACAGGCATTGAGCACTTCCGCATGGGCAGATTTGATCCTCCCCCTCCTGCAGATGAACCTGAAGATCTTATGGTTTGCTTCCTATTACTAGCTTTCCCTTTCTTTGATCTGCTTGTCCCTCCCCCACCTTTTGTTTTTTTTGGAGGTCTTTTCATTTGATTTAGAGGCTCTGTTAATGTCATAAGGAGATCTAAGTACATGTCTTGGTTGGAATTTATGACCTTAAATTGAAGAATAATTGGACCGGGAATTGCGTAAGAATTTTGAAAATGGATATATCTTTATTGGTGCAACAAAACTATACGTTTTTGTTGCAAGGCGGGGTTCTAGGCATGAAGAATTTAGTCTCTCTGAATGAATAGATCAAAAGACTTCAAAATAGGTCACACAAGGAAGAGATCGATGTTAATAGGTTTTTTTACTTGGAATTTCATGAGGAATTTAAATGTTTGTTTTTGCCATAATCAGTATGATCTGCGGCCAAGGTGGCCTTTGGGGGAGGAGTATGCTGAAGGAAGAAGTGAAGCTCGCTCCTTGAGAAGGGCTAGGATTCATCCATCGCTTACATCTATCATTCAAGCATCTCTGCAACAGCGAAAATAGCCAGCTCCAATTTTGCCCATTCCCTTTATACAGCTCCAGTATCATTCAACCACCATGAATCTTGTGCAATCAGTCTTCGCCCGACAACGTGCATGACATTATATGCCGTCCATTTATAACTTCCTATTCTGCATTTAGGGTCTGAAACGGTGATTTCTGTAAAGCAGGAGACAGTTCTGTATTTAAGACATACTACGTGCATAATTCAAGCATAGGCTGCCTAATCTCGTGCTGGTTTCCCCGATTCTCTGAACTTTTACAAGCCTGATCAAATTGTTATCATCCATCCATTGAATTTTCGATTTTCTGTAATTTTTCTCATGTTGTAATCATCACTGTTTTCTCAAAAGTCTTGAGAGGTCACGAAGAAAATTGTCTTTTTCTTTGTTCGTGAGAGTTCTGAATTTAACATTGAAGTCATCTTTTTGCCAAGAAAGGAACCTCCCCAAGAACAAGAATTTGGGTTTCACCCAAAACGTTGCTCTTAATATTTGAGGCTATATTTTTGTTAAAAAGGTATGTCTAATAGGATGTTCTTTTGTTGAAATTTTTAGAATTTGAAGTATTTTGAAAATTTTTAAGTGATGCTAAAATTTTGAATATGTTTAATTTGTAAATTTTAAAATTTATGTGTATTTTAGAATACAAATCAAAACAAATATTCCCTAAAAAAAGTTTTTTTATTTAAGTTGGCTGATTGCTGAACGTCTAACAATGCTATCAATTCGTCGGGAAACAGAACTTTTCAAGGCAAATCATAGTCGCCGGTACAAATACCTTTTGAAAAAACATCAGCCGCTCCATCTCTTTGGAATTTCGGATGGTAAAAGGACGGCTTCCCTTGTGTATGTAGTCAACACAACAGGCCGTCTCCAGTAAAGAGAGAAAGAGGTCGGAAGTAATTAATTCTGCTCGGGGGATAGGAGCATCGAACCGACGAACCCAGATGAGCTCCACCCGTCGAAAATTATAGAAGTTTCGGTTTTTTTTTGCTATCGGAAACAGTAGGGGTAAAGGGAGGTATTTGTTTACCATTGCTTTGATTCTCTAATCTCAATAAATCCTTCTCTTTTGCTTTTCACTTTCTGGTTTTTTGGATTCAAAATCTTTGCTCTGTTGATTGAGAACTCAGCTTAGTTCAAGTTTGTTCTCAATCTATTGCGGACGATCGAATTTCAGGTCCTTTCCAAGATGTCCTTCAGGACAGCCCAAATCCGTCTAGTGAGTTCGCATCCTGAGGTTTATGAACCGTGCGATGATTCATTTGCACTAGTCGATGCACTTCTGGCTGATAGAAACCACCTGTTAGAGCACCATCCAACATTGTGCATGGAAGTGGGTTGCGGTAGTGGGTATATAATCACTTCTTTAGCTCTTATGCTGGGGCAGGATTCTCCTGGGGTACAATATTTTGCTACTGATATCAACCCTGATGCAGTTAGGGTTACGAGTGAAACCCTTGAAGCACATGGTGTTCATGCAGAGTTGATAAACACTGACATCGCATCAGGACTGGAGAAGCGTCTGGCAGGATTGGTTGATGTAATGGTTGTGAACCCACCATATGTGCCAACCCCTGAAGATGAAGTGGGTCGCGAAGGAATCGCCTCTGCCTGGGCAGGAGGGGAGAATGGTCGGTGTGTGATCGATAAGATATTGCCGATTGCTGACAATCTATTGTCGGAGAAAGGCTGGTTGTACATGGTCACGCTTACAGCTAACAATCCCTCAGAGATATGCATTCAAATGAGAGAGAAGGGATATGCTAGTAGGATTGTCGTCCAGAGATCAACAGAAGAAGAGTCTCTCCATGTCATCAAGTTCTGGCGGGATTTTGATACTCAAGCAGATGCAAAGGAAACGACAAAAACGAACAAACCAGTTCCTGCAAGACTCATGGAATCCCTGGTCTCACAGTTTCCTCTATCGTCATTCTGGAGAAGCAGTGGCAGCAACAGTAACTGAGAAACGAAAGGTAAAAGAGATGGATGTTGGACACGGTTGTTTGACTCTGTTATGCATTTGTTTGTGTTTTCACACGGTTGTTTGACTCTTTGCATACTTATTGTTCGAATTTGAGAAACACAAAGTTTGTCTCCTAGCATTGCTAGTGCCAGGCGCTCGCTGATATGGCAGCTCAGTTAGTCATCAACTTTAGCGAATTTGTTTATATGGAGTTGCCCGTGATGTTTTTCCCTTCGAAGCGTTCTTTGATAGAAGCCTGCTTATAAAGTTTGCCTTTTTTGTTCTGCTCTCTTCGCTCAAGATTAAACTATTGGAAGTGACTGGTCCTACATAGGAGCAATGACTGTTTGCCCTGCTTTTTTGCTTTCAGAATACCATTTGTGAGCCTCCGGTCATTTCTTTTCTTGCAATCATTCATTTGCATTGCTTCTTTCTTTCACCATTTCTAAACCTCCTTTAGGATTGGTGAAGAATGATCTGATCGAGAGAGATGTCTAGTCAATTGACTACTTGTTTCGCTTGGCTTTATTGGTTAGTTAACCTTTGTGATTAACTTTCTTATTTTCCTTTTATGATTGAACTTGAATGTCTGTTTGCTTTTGTTCCCTTGCATTCCCTAGCTTTCCTTGAAGGCTTAGGTTTTTCTTGCTCAGTTTAGTATCTTGTAGCTCTCGCCTCTCAGTCTCACCAAATTTCCACTCAAGAAAGTAGGCCGGACTCGCTTCAGAAGGCATGTTGGCATTATCATGTCTAATTTGTAGGAGATCATATGCTTAAATGTTGGCTATTGTTTGTTTTATAGATTATTTTGTTTTGTGTCTTTTTTTTATGTTCTTCTTTAACATTTTTGCTTTGTCAATGGGATTTTTTGCATTGTTACTTTCACATTATTAAGTTTTCAGCTTATTTGCAGGTTTGCTGTTTTCAATAACCTAGTCCAAGGCTTCCAGTCATTCCCATTAGCAATTTTAAGAGCTTATGAATTCATCAGCCGAGCTCCCTTTATTTACAACCTTATGGACCAAAGTTTCCGAACCGATGTGCAATGTGAAAAGCTCTGCTCATTGTCTGTATCAGATGCAATGGTTTCTCTCTATCTTTAAATGGACAGAACTACCACATGTTTCGTCCATCAAAAACCACTTCTATAGAAACGAAAGATGCGATTCCATTGGCTTCATCAACGTCATCAAAGAAGCGGCGAAGAAGTGGGAGGCATTGAATGGCGGCCAGATGGAGAGAGGATTGATCGAGAGGCGTATATGGAAGCCAAGAAATCCAGGTGAGGAGCGTATGGAAGCCAAGAAATCCATGTGCTAGAACAAAGATATAAGAAACCACGAAATGAGTCTTTTTCTGTGGGGAGCAGCCGAAGTCAAATGGCAATCTTCCTTGAAGAATATGCAACTCAGTGAACCTAGGTTTGCAAAATCCGTGACAATTCCATATTCTTTTCCATCCCATTCCAAACAAACTCGAATATTTTGTCATTGTGTAATATGTCTGTGCTGTGCTTGTAGCATAGAGATCTTTCATTTCGTGAAAAAAATCGTTTTGACAGATTTAGAGGTTCAGAGAAGTTCTCAAGCTAAACCACTTCGGAAACCAAATTAAAAGATTAAAGTCCGGAGGCATTTTTCACTCTTTGAATCTATTTGGAATCGAAGTAAGAGTCTGCCAAAAGGAAAACTTCTTAAAGAGAATGAGTATGCCAAGAAAAACAGGGCAGTTTAAGTGACCGGTCTCTGGGTTGTGCCTAAGAGAACGTCGGACAAAACAAATTCGGTGGCGTCGGTAGGAAATTTTAAGAGATCTGCCGTTATCGTTTATTCTAGGACATGGAGAAGTTATATTCGGGCCCAGGCAAGCAGGGAAGTTTTTCTGTTTTTTTTCTTTTCTAGACATGTAGGCGTACTAGATGAACCACCTGAATATGGGTGTATTGAGAGGACTTTGTCAAACTTCTGAGCCTATGACAAAGCACCACCGGGTTCAAGTCCCTACCTCTCACCCATTGAAGGACACTTTTTAAAGTCTTTGGTTGGGGCCGTATTTTAAATTGGGGGGGTGGCTAATTCATGACGACAACAATTTACCAACGTTTGTCCTTTCACCCGCCAAAAAGTATTGAAAACTTCTCATGAACCAATCGACCTCCCCAACTTACTGTATTTCAACAAAAAGCGATTTCAAGCGCCACAACCCAGCGATCTCCCAAGGGCTCACGCGAAGAGTAAATGGAAATGGGAAGGCTCCCCATCTCAGCATCACAGAGGGGCAAACTGATATCGACGGGCAATACCACTCTAGCTTCTCTTTCTTTGCTCTCTCCCTCAACCCTTACTCGAGGTTCGAGCCATTCACAAATTCCTTTGTTTTCATTATTCTGCGAAGTCAAATTTTTTCATGGTGGTCTTTCCAGTGGCAATTGGGTTAAAAATTTTATAAATCTAAGCCTATGTATCTCGTAGTGTTCGATGTATTGACTCTTAGTTTCTTGAGCGAAGTTTTGCAGTAGATTGCCAACATTTTCACCATCCTTCTTACTTCTGTAGAATTTTTACGATTTTTGACGGCTTGTTACTTGGAGTTCATTTGACCCAATCACATTGCATAGAGTGGTTGATATTTTGGTAGTTGATTACTTATATACGAGCATGAATTTTGAGAAGAAGACGAGGGAAGTTACTGGAACTCCAGTTCCACAAAAATGTTGGCTAGTAGGCTGTTTCCCTCCAACACACACTTAACCAAGTTATCGTCCACCTTTAAATATTTAGCGGTCCTTTCCACTGTTACAGTTTTCCACCAGCTTTTACACGTCCTGTTAGAGTTTTTCCTCTCGTGAATCAACTTGTTTAATTTCTTAAACATGTTAGGTTGAAGTATTTTAACATTTATATCGTTGAAGATCTGAAAATTTCAGATGATGAAGCTGCTGAAATTCTGAAAGTTGCATCGCATAGTAATAGGGTCGACGACTCAGAAGGAGGTGGAGCTATTCTTAATGGTACGGATTATCTCTTAAGTGTATAACCATTGTTTTTCATTTCCAAGAATGGAGACTTTTGTGAGACAATCTCATGGAAGGCCTTATGAGAGGCCTAAGCTTAATGGTACTCTATATGCTGGATACTGCCCATATAATCATGCTTAATGTGTTTCTCTAATTTTGCACCTCATGAGATTATAGGCATTAAGATCTGTCTTTGCCCGTGCATATAGTTGTTTACAGCCATCTCGTCCAAACAGTGCAACTTTTTTCTTTCTTCTTCCAAAAATGCTCCACAAGTACACATGCATGTTCTACAAATTTCTTTTCCGATTAGTCT